>VONZ01001921.1:80000-83434 GCA_012976165.1 Labeo catla
CAACATGCGTGAACCGGGTTAAATCCATAAATGTGCCATAAGAGAGAAAGACAGGACAGGTCATTATAACACCACTGCAAAAACAATTCACATAAAAACATGACAGACATCACATCATAAGACGGTTATAGACAAACAAAAAAACTGAGTATTTTTAAAAAAAAATATTTTTATTTTATATTTGATTTAATTAAAAACATAAAATAATATAAAATAAAATGCAATCAATTTTATACAATTTTGTGTCATACTTGTGTGTGTGTGTGTTTGTGTATATATGAATAAATAAACACATTACATTACACAAATACAATACGATTTTTATATTTTTATTTCCATTTTAAATTAAGATATTTACCATATGGTATATATACCATATATTTTTTTAAGAATTTAATTTGCTATGTGTGTATATATACGCATGTTACATAAAAATATATATAATTAAATCAAATACAATTATTAAATAAAAAAAAAAATATACAAATATACACAAATATATTAAAACAATTTAATAAAATAAAAATCTCACAAAATATAAAATTATAATATTATACACCTAAAACATAATATTTTTTTATTTTACATTGTAGTATATACGTTTATTTTATTTTTAAATAAAATAAACCATTTTAAATAAAAATATAAATGACTAAGTTAAAATATCTAACAAAATTTAAAATTATAATATTCCAAACATTAAATAAAATATACATTTTTTATTTTATTTTATATTGTAGTATACGTTTGTATATTGTAAAATATAAACAATTTAAAATATAAATATAAAAAATAAGCAAAATTTTAAATAAAAATACCTAACAAAATAAAATTATAATATTCTAAACATTAAATAGAACATATATTTTCATTTTATACTGTAGTATATACACGTTTTTATATACATTAAAATCTAAAATAAAAATATAATATTAAATAAAAAAAAATAGATTTTTTTTTTTATTGTAGTATATACGTTTATTTTATTTATTATTTGAACTATTTAAAATAAAATATAAAATGATAATATTATTAACATTTAATAAAATATATATTTTAATTTTATATTGTAGTACGTTTAGTTTATTTTTAAAATATACATTTATACATATACATATATATATATATATATATATATATATATATATATATATATATATATATATATATATATATATGTATATGTATATGTATATGTATATATGTATATATGTATATATATATATAAATAACATTAAATAAAATAGCACAACAGCTCCTTATTTTGGTGCTGCTACATAATAAGATTCACCTTCGAGACGAATCCCAAATCCCTATGATCCGACCCGACTCAACCCAAACTATCAAACTTTATAACCTGAAACCCCCTGCTTTCTTTCACCTATTTGCTCTCAGAGCGAGTAAATCCAGACGGCCAGAAGCTTAAATTAAAACTCATTACAATAAATCACACAAACCCACATCCGGCAGCACACGGGAAAAGCCCATGACGCCTTAAAATGCACCGTTTGCCAGCGAGGCGAGTTTCTGGAGCAGATTCTCCCTCTCAGAGCCCATAAATCACTGCTCAGCTCGGGCCAGATGGAGCAGGTCAGCCGTCTCTGGGTCAGGAGCTTTAACCTGGCAGCCGTCCATACAGCCGTGTGTGTGTGTGTGTGTGTGTGTGTGTGTCTGAACTCAAGTGTGTCTCTCAAACAGCAGGAGAAAACGATCTGATGGACTTTTAAATGGGTCTCACAGCATTTCCATTTACACTCTTGATAAAGTTGGCAGAATCAGTAACCAAATACAATCACGCTGTGATGGATTCGCCTGTCAGACGCACAACTGTGACATTTTCCTTTATAGAGCAGAGCGATTCACTCATCATATATTTAATACATACTACCATTTGGTAAGATTTCTAAAAGAAGGCTCTTCTGCTCACACAGGCTGCATTTATTTGATCAAAAATACAGTAAAATTGTGAAATATTATTAGGATTTAAATTAGCCATTTTCTATGTGAATATCTGTTAAATTGTAATTTATATTTGTGATCAAAGATGAATTTTCAGCATCATTACTCCAGTCTTCAGTGTCACATGATCCTTCAGAAATCATTCTAATATGCTGATTTGCTGCTCAACAAACATTTATGATTATTATCAATGTTGAAAACAGTTTTGCTGCACAATATTTTTGTGGAAAAGTGATGCGTTTTACTTTTCAGGATTCACAGATGAATAGAAAGTTAAAAAAAAAAACAAAAAAAAAAAAAACAGCATTTATATGAAATGGAAATCTTTTGTGACATTATAAATGTCTTTACTATTATTTTTGATCCATTTAAGGCATCCTTGATGAATAAAAGTATTATTTTACTTTTATGTAGTGCTTAACTAAACTAACTAAACTAAATAAATACCAACTTTTAGAATGAAAAAAAAAGATTCCAGATCATTAAGTCTTAAGTGAACACTTGAGGGGGAAAAAAAAAAAATAAATAAAAAATAAAAAATGAAAAAAAATAAAATAATAGATTAAAAAAAAATTATATATATATATATATATAATAATTTAAAACCATTCAAACATTGTTACTTAAAATTATTAAAATCAAATAAAATATAAATACACAACTTTAATTTTCATTTAGTAACATTTCTCTTTTTCATTTAGTTTAACTTTATGTAATAAAATAACTATAAAATAAATTCTAAAATAAATAACTATAAAAAAAGCACACTATAAAACAAAGCACACTATAAAATTACTAAAACTATAACAAATTAAAACAAAAAGGGACAATCCAAAAATATTTGAGTGAATTGTGAATTTTTGCATTTATTCAGCTAAAAAAGCGCCCTGCATCTTATACTAAATTAACCACACACAAAAAATATTTTCACTACTTAAAAATAAATGTTAACTGAAATAAAACAAAATATAATATATAATATATAATATATATATATATTATATATTTTTCAACATTTTTCATTTTTTATTTAGTTTAACCTGATGCACTAATATAAAGCTAAAATATATTAAAACAGAATGTAAAATAAAATTAAAATATAACAAAATTATATTATAAACATCAAATATAGTTTTATTTTATATTGTAGTATACACGTTTATTTTATTTTTAAATAAAATATAAAAAAACTAAAATATAAAAAAATCTAACAAAATATAAAATTATAATATTATAAACAACAAAATCTATTTTTTATTTTATATTGTAGTGTATACATGTTTATTTTATTTTTTTTTAAAAAAATATATAAATATTTAAAAAAAATATTAAAAAAATAAACAAAACATACAATTTATTTCAGCTAAAAAAAACCCTGCATCTTATATTAAATGAAAATCCACAAAAAAACACTACTTGAAATCAAATAAATGTTAACTGAAATATAAAAAATATTAAAAAAAGTAAAAAAAAAA
>VONZ01001922.1:0-83409 GCA_012976165.1 Labeo catla
AAGGTCCATACCCAGCAGTTCCAGAGGCTTAGTCACCTTAAAATTAAAAGAGCACAACAAATACATTTAAATCTATGACCAAGTTATGTGACATTCTGTTTGAATGCCTGAGAACAAGCTTACATACACATATTGGGATGTACTTGGGCTCCTGTTTAATGGACAGCCTGCTAAATTGGCAGTCTGCACACTGCAAAACCTGATATTCAGAAAGAAGTACATGAGAAATACAGTCTAAAACATAATCCATTTATATCTCACTGCAAAGCTGAAAGGAATTTTTATATTTACCCATTTATCGATGTCCACCCCCATTCCAGGCCAGTAAAATCTGGATGAAATGGCTAACTTGGTCTTCTCTGTTCCGCAGTGTGCTCCATACGGGCTGGCATGGAATTCTACAAAGATTTGGTTGGCCTCTTTTTGGCCAACGACCACTTTTCTTCGCAACTCCACTTTTTTTTTTTGGAAACGTGGTAAAGTTTGTCATCTATTAAAACACCATTGTTGTTAGCAAAATCAAAACTAAACAAACAAGATAAAATAAAAACAACAAAAACATCTATCATTTAGAGTAGTTTCCTTACCATCAACTTGGAAGTTGGAAGAACGTCTGCGAATGACATATTTCTGCTCTTTCTTTATGCCAAATGGGTAAATGCCACAAGTTTTGTAGTTAAATATTTGTTCAAACAGCTTTGGATCCATTGTTCGGATAAAAATGCCAGCAAGAATAGAAATTCAAGTGACAATGCGGCATGGTCATTTCCCCAAATTTATAGCTCAATTGATTAACTTAATTAGGCTAATTAATTTCATTAGTGCCCTCCGAAATTAGTCAGTTACTATAACAGCTGTATATTTACCTTTGCATCTTGGACTGATAGATGAAATATTATAATGCATAATAATGTATAGTCTATAATATTTATGTAATATTTTGCAATAAACTTTTATCTGTGTGCACCGACAGATTATACTACAATGTATATGCAAAATTCAACTGCATAAACTCAGTCATTTGACAGAAAAAAAGGAACAATTGCAAGGATAATTAAAAACCACAGAAAATCAATGGAAGGGTGTAATAATTTTATTACGCCGCAGTGTAGCAAGACATTTGAAAGTAGCGCCAATACTTTTGTCCCTTTTCGCTTTCCGTACATCCAGTTGTGCTTTGGACGCGTTTTCAGCAACAGTGTTGCCAAAACCACAGTTTTATTTCCGCGCTATTAGGCAAAGTTTGATTAACAGTTGGTCGGGTTAATTACGCAGACCTGGCAACCCGCTCAGCAGATACGCTTGGTCGAGGGGGAACAAGAATGCCAGAGAGGAACAGAATCGACTGCAACACCGGCATGCACTTGCACGCGTGGCGAGCAGACAAACAGGAAAAAACATCAGAATTTGAGCCCATCTTTAACAGCAAAAGCTGACAAAAATCCCCACTATAACGCCTTCTCCTTTAACTCACAGTAATATTCAAAAGAAACAATGCGGAAAGGAAAAGTTTGTAACTCACTCAAACAGCTCCACACACTCCCTGCTCACACGCTCCTCACAGTCACACCGCACATGCGCACGAGAGAGAGATACATACTTAAGTGTTCCGTAATAATGTAAACAAGAGTTTTATCGTGACTGTACAAATGATATTATCATTACGAAAGAAATGTTTATGTATGTTTAATTATTTTCTTAACAGATACAAACAAGTTGATGTGTAACACAATATAAACCTTTAATATGTGACAAGAACATGGTTGCAAGAAGCTGTGTGTGATTTCCTCTCTAAGCAGAAATTAAAGGATGTGGGACCCACAAATAGGTTGTAATAAATAAGATACAAATGACGACATGTCAGAACAATGCAGGATGTGTCTCAAACAACTTCTAGACCTTTCCTACATCCAATGCACATAAAATACCCACAGTGCATCTACTTGAAATGTTGTCACTCATGTCAGTTTTTCTGTGATTCTGTGATGAATGCAGGATGATGCATTTAAACCCTTCAAACTACTACATGTATGTTTTTTATATTAATATACCAATGTGTCATCTGTGTTTTGTGTATTTACAGCATGTTTCTCTGCATATCTTTCACACATATGTCAACACTCATCAGCTCTGTCTGCAGTGTGTCTGGGTGGATCCCATATAGAATAAGGAAGCAAAAAGTGAGAAAGACTGACAGAGGATGTGTGTGTGCTTATAAAGATCATTGACATTAATGCATTTGACAGACACTTTTATCCAAAAGGAATTACATTGCATTCAAGATATTTTGTCAGTTCTTGCTTTCCCTGGATTTTGAGCGGATCTGGTTTTGTCTGAATATAACGGAGACTGACGTCAATCTGGAATGAAGACCACCGTCATCATCATCATCACTTTCTGTCTGATCTCAGGTCAGTCCTTTACTGCCAATTCTGTATATTCTATTATTGATAATATATAATAACCCAGAGTAAATGAACTTGTGTTTGTCAGGTCAGGTACTTTGTTTCAGTGTGTTTGGCTGCACTGGAGGGAGTGTAATGTTCAAGTGCATGTACAAGTCTAATAATCAGCATAAAGAAAAGTATTTCTGCAGAAACACAGACTGTACGACAGGAATCAGAACTGAGATTCAGCGCCGATGGGTTTATAATGGGAGATTCAATCTGTATGATGATGAAAACAGCAGATTCTTCACAGTGTTTATCAGGAACCTCAGCAGAGAGGATGATGGGGAATATACATGTGGAAACAATCAGAAATGGAGTCATGATGTTACATTAGTGGTGAACAACAGTGCGTATGATACTTTATCACTTACTACAGTAATTACTAAATGCATTTGTTCAGATTAATTATTATTATCATTATTTTTCATATATGCCTTGGATGACATTTTTTTTATTCAGTATGTCTTGACCTAAAAACAATAATGTTAAAAAATTAACTCTGCAAGTAACATGACACGTCATTTGTCAACTCTTAATGAAAAGTCTATAATATACTTTGGTTAAAAATTCTTAATGGTTGTGTAAAACAACACCCTTTTTACCTTGTCAAAATGAGCTCTGCAAAAATCATCTCATTCTGAGGGGATTGTTCCTTTAAATGTGAATGAGCTTTGTTTGCCCCGCCCCTCTCTTCTCTCTGTGGAGTGACGAGCCTGTTTATTTTAGCCGCAGTTAGCCACATTACCTGCTAAACTTGCTAACTCGCATGTTATTAGGAAAGGTAGTTGATTTGAGGTAAGATGCTCATGTCAATCAACTACTGTGGGAGCGGCCTCTGTGGGTGTGATTCCACAACGACAGGCATCTGAGAACGGCTTGATTTGAAAAAGGGGATATTATTTTTACAGATTAGATTAGGGTAGATTTGTACATACACTGCCAAAACACATTAATGTTCAAACAACATGAAAAAATGAACTTAGAATCAGATGACACCTTTAAGATTTTAGTCCATGTCTCAATGATTTGTTACAATTATTTTCAGAGTCATCTTCTTGTGGGACGTCTGTTATCCGATCTGCAGATATTGGGAAACTGATCACTTTTAGTTGTAAATATGAGCATAAGTTTAAAACACACACCAAAGTCTTCTACAGACTGAACGTTGGTCCTGTCCATGTGCTGAACAGCTCACAATCATCACAATCATCTGAGGAGAAGTTCATCCTGTCTGACAGTCAGAAAGATCATTTTAATGTGACCATCAGAGACATTTCTACAGCAGACAGTGGAGTTTATTTATGTGGAGTGGAGAGACAAGAATCAGATGATCCTCACATCACCTTCATTAAAAAGATTGATCTGAATGTTCAAAGTGAGTTTAGTTTTAACTTAAAAAAACAATAAAATAATAAAAAAAACTTACAATTAAATAAATGCAAATCTCTCTTGATAATGTAATAAATCAATAAATAAATATTGTCTTGCAGGTCAAATAACATCTGTCCAGGTTGAGGCCTACATCAGTAAATCAGTCTTCATCACGTGTAAATTTCCACAGAAATTCAAAGGAAACAAGAAATTCATCCAGAAAGATTCATCACAGAAGATCCCTGTTAAAAAACAGAATCAATGGGTTCATCATGATAAAGTGCACATGTATGATGATACCAGTGAAGGAGTTTTGAAGGTTTTTATCAGTGATTTAACTGCAGCTGATGAAGCGACGTACAGGTGTGGAGTGAATATCAATAATGATGAAGATCTGTTCACTGAGATCAAACTGAAAATCAGTCAAGGTAAATGGGCTCTGTGAGGAGCTTGTTTTTGGACACTTTCTAGCAGTTAAAATGAGTTAAAATGAAAAAAACTGAATTCCTGATTTTGTGTGTGTGTATAGTTGATAATTTTCCTGCATCAAGCAAATCAGCTGCTGTTATTGGTGAAAGTGTGAAACTCACCTGTAATTACCCTGAGAAACACGACGGGACTATAAAACACATCTGCAAAGAGAACAACAAGAAGATCTTTGAGAAGAGAAGAAGCGCTTTGAGTTTTCTGACAGTACAGCAGGAGTTTTTACAGTGATCATCAGTAATGTGAGCCGGAGAGATGCTGGAGTTTACTGGTGTGGAGCAGAAACCAAACACAAACATGTGACTTCTGTTTCTCTCACCAATAAACATAAACTAACATTAACCAGTATGTACAGTAATCATAAACCATACAGTTCAATAATATATACATTTATTTTACAGTGTATAAATACGTCTCCATTCTCTTTGACTATTAGTGCCTCCAGTGGTCGGACGTGAAGGAGATTCAGCTGAGATCAAATGCCCTTATGATGCAAAATATGCAAGAGAAATAAAACATCTGTGCAAAGGAAAGTGTTTCACTGAAGATGCTCAAAATATCATTCGATCAGATGAAGATCATGTTAAAAAACCAAAGATTTCAGTAAAGGACGACACTGAACTCAATCTCTTCACTGTGACCATGACTGATCTGAGAGCAGAGGATGCTGGGAAATACTGGTGTGCAGTGAAAGACGTGTTTAACATTTCCATTGAGCTCATGATCGTCATGAAGGATGGTGAGGCTGTTTATTTGGGATTAATCTGACACTGAAATAAAAAAAAACAAAAAAAAAAACATCTTTCGTATATTCAGAAGGATTTGACATTGGTGAAGACAAACATCACCCTTTCTCTGTTTTGATATCCAAGAATACAATAAATATGAATATTCACTTCCAATATGAAGTGAAAAAAATAAAAAAAAGGTAGGCCTTACTGTAATTATCACCTTAAAGTTCAGACTTTTCTACTGGCAATTCTGAAGAGGGAAAAAGTGCACTGTGAGACATAAACTCAGAATTGCAAGATGAAAAGTAACTCAGAATTCTGAGATAAAAAGTCACAATCGCTACACGTGTACATGTGTCCATGACAGTGTAGGGGATCTACAGAAGTCAATTTTGCTCAAAGGGAATCATTTAAGATTGAACAGAATCTCCGTTTTACAGCGGATCAATGAATCGGTCAGTGATTCATTGAGCGAGCCGTATAACATCAACTCTACTGGATACTAATATCCAAAATATAGTGAAAACACTATTTCTTAGCACGGTAACAAGGTCGGCAGTTTAAGACATTAATTTATAAGCACAAACACAAGATACTTCTCTTTTCAATATGAATAGGAATTTATTGGAAAAACCTAAGACATATAAACTAATCTAACACATAGACGCGCATTCACACATTCATACAAGTTGCAGAAAGAGAGAGAGATGAGGAAAGAATGAGTTTAGAAGAGTGAACATGTGAAATCCCAAGTTTATAGCATAAGTATATGCAATTGCTTAGACCTGAACAACCATCAATCATTTAATTAACCCTCGCGTTGAGTTTCTTAATGAGGTTATTAAACTTTATATTAAGTGCACCAGTTCAGCTAGAATCTGGAGGTTGTACTTGCGTTGCCTTTGTGTAAAGGGGTTTCCTTTGATGACGTCGTTGCAGAAAGGGGTTCCCCAAGGTTGCTGATTGGTTGGAAGTCCGTGGTCATTGGAAGTGATGTCTTGGGCGTTGGCTGGAGGATGGAGTTGTGTACGCTGGTTGAAGTTTTGAGGCGGGCACGCAGTCTGAGACACGGCTTAGCGGCAAAACTTAACTTAGAACACGAAACTCTCAACGGAAAGAAAAGATTAAAGTAAAAGAAAGAAATGTGACGGTCTCCTCATGTTTTCACTAGAGGAGTGGCTGGCGTGCAAGCCAGGAAACGTTCAAAGAACGCAAAAAGCATGGCGAAGACCAATAGCTAAAAGCTAAAAGCTAAAAGCTAAAAGCTAAAAGCAACGGCTAAAAGCATGGCTAGGAGCGATGGAAATAGCAAAAAGCCCAAACTAAAAGCGAAATTTGATGGTGTCCTGTGGTTTTAAACTCAGCTTTGGACACATCCCAAAATGGTGTCTTGACCAATTAGATGTTGTCTTAACTCGGGATATTGCTATGTTTCTCCTCCAAAAACATAAATCAGCACGTTATCTTATCAGTCACATGGTCAGAATTTTCCCGCTCTTGCAGAGTATAATTTGGCCATGATTCCTATAACATGAATACAACGCATTTGACAATGAATTGATTGGGGGAAACATTCAAAGCATGAATTTTCAAACTCATACATACCAAACATGAATATAAACCCTTAAGCTATTCAATAGTTATTAAAAAGGACATACACAACGAGTGATTAGAACATAATAGACAAATGTGTGGGTGACATACATAGTAGGGAGTTATGCAATGGTCTGATGTTCATTCATAAGTCCTTTTAAGCATCATTTTGGTGCATATTTAGGTAAAATGGACAGTCTCTGCCATTCTGTGAACTAAGGGCATGTTCAAAGGAACAAAGGAATTTAGAAGGAACTTGGTCTGGTTCTTGTCTTGGGTGGGGGAGCACCACCCAACAAAGTTTCCTCATGTGATGGTCCTGATGTGCTGCATCTTTGACCATTAATCTTGGGTTTCTCGCCCCAATATTGACAATCTCCTTCCTGAATTGGGATTATCAATAATTGTGTTCTTCTTGTTTAATGTTGCAAGTTGTTCAAAGCTGTGAAAGTTGGTTGGTTAGGCTTACTTCTGGCTGGCTGGCGCCAGGGTTTCCTGGACAGATTTATGACGTGGTCCTGGCCCCTTTGTGGAATTTGGCTCTTTGGTTTCAACCAAATGTTCTGATCGAATCTTCTATTTGTCTGATTCGCTCTGATACCCTACAACAGAAATAAGCTTTCATACAGTCAGCACCCTGTGATTGTGCTTTCAGAAATAACCTTGTCTGACAGCAAAAAGGGGAAAAGACCAGCAAAAAGAAAAGTGTCAGATCCATGATGTTTATCAATGGATGTCATGGGTTCACCTTATTTCTCAGTCACAATTCCTTTGTGTGATTTCAGGTTTTTCTGTGATAGTTGCGGGTTTGATCCTCCTGGCTCTGGTTATAGTGTTAATCTTATTCAAACTCAAACACAACAAACATGGTGAGACACAAATACACACAACTGCATGTTTAATAAATCAGAGTTTGTCGCCATCTACTGGTCAGAAATACACACGCAGTTAAAATCATCTCATTTTCTTGATCTTAGATGTTTCTCTTGTTCACACAGGCATTGTTTCATCAACAGACAGAGGACAGAGAGGAGATCACGAAACGGTGAGTTTAAGAACTGTAATTTTCATCTCAATATGTGAAATGTCTAAGTTGATATATATGCTGTACTTCATGTGTTGGAGATTTCACTTTTTACAGGTTCAAGAACAGATTCAAGACTCAAATCCTGAATCAACTCCACTCTATTCGACAGTTCAGTTACCCACAATCCCCTCTGATTCACAGAATCCACTTTATTCAACAGTTCAGTTACCCACAATCCCTCTGATTCACAGGATCCACTTTATTCACAGTACAGTTACCCCACAATCCCTCTGATTCACAGAATTCATTTTATTCAACAGTTCAGTTACCCACAAACCCTCTGATTCACAGAATCCACTTTATTCAACAGTTCACCCACAATCCCCCTCTGATTCACAGAATTCACTTTATTCAACAGTTCAGTTACCCACAAACCCCTCTGATTCACAGAATCCACTTTATTCCACAGTTCAGTTACCCACAATCCCCTCTGATTAAGCATGAAGATTCTCTCAGCGACGCTACAGTCAAATTCAGTAATGAGGAGAATTGCTGTGATTACACGCCAAAATAATATTACCGCTAGCTTTTTGTTTCATACACAACTAGAATTGTGCAGCTGCATAGATGAACGACTGAGCCACTGTAATCATCATTCAGTTCAAGTTACTGAAGTTATCGAGCAGCTGGAGACAACGACAGGTCACTGTGAAAGAAGCTGAAATGATTGTGACTGAAGAAAACATCGACTTCTATTTGAAATGTTGATGTGAAATGTAAACTTTTTTTTTTTTTTTTAAACAGGAAAGTTGCCTTTTAGCATTCATTAGCCAGAAGAGAAGCGTTATGTTATGAGCAATGATGAGCGCAGGTGTGCAAGAATATATTTGTATTAACAGCTTAGTGTTATAATTGTACTTAATGTCATACATGTCAGTTTGTTTTTAAATGTGACGTATCATGCAGATAATGAATTGTTATAGGTTTTAAATATATTTTATTATGTAAAAATCAATGTCTGCACTTAAATTGCTATAATAGATATTTAAAAATGTAATTACACTACTTTTAATGAGAAAAGTAATTAATTACATTCTAACATAATTAAAAAAAAAAAAAACAGTAAATACAATGTTATTTGTATATCTATTTATGAGAGTGCCTGTGTTCTGCTCTGGGTTCATATGTTTGTATTATTATTTTAACATGTAGATGCTTTTGGATAAAATTATCTGTTAAGTGAATAAATGTTGTTTGTTACCAACATCAGTCGCTGTCAGCTCAATACATGAACCCCAGACACACACGACCCAAAAACTTTTATTTTTCAGATTAAATCAGGTTTTTTTCATTGATGTTCCTCACAGTTGCGTCTTTATTTATGCTGCATTTGACGTGAAACAATCTTGCAGGTGTTTTTATGAATCGTTTTGGAAGAAGTAATAAGACAGTTAAATGTATACCATTACAAGACATGTGGGGGAGAAAAAATTAAAATAAAATAAGTGTCTGCACTGAAACTAAAGAATGAATATAAAAACTGAACATTTATTGCAAAAGTAATCCTAGAACATGATTAGAACTATTAGTAGCAGATCAGTAGGCCGCAACGGCATCCACAATGATCGGCAGTGGTGGAGGAAGTACTTAAGTTTAGTACTTAAGTAAAAGTACAACTACCCTGCAAAATATATACTTAAGTAAAAGTATAATTACTACATCAACATCTTACTTAAGTAAAAGTCCTAAGTACATACTTTTAAATTTACTTTAAAGTATTTAAGTAAAGTAATTTAAGTAAAGTAAAAGTACACAATCGGTTGTCTCAATGTCTGGGCTGTTCAATTGTAATAATCACAAACAATTTCTATTGTGTACTGGAAAGGGTAGTTGTGCAAGCTCTCTGCAATACTGACACACTGTAAAAATCTGGTTATTTACTTATTATTACTCATTAAATAATAATTAAGCTAAGCCAATTATGACATACAATTTATTTTATTTTTACTATACTATTAAGAGCAGTAAAAAAAAAACTCAAAAGTACACAGGTGAGTGTTATTCGGAACACTTTAATCAAATTTGTATGACCAGTTTATTCTGCTCAACAACAGTTGCTTTAGTCCTTTACCTTGGCCTGCATGGGGAAAACATAGCTAAAACTGCATTTGAGGCTTATACTCCATTGATTACAGAAAATCCAAAAGCATTAGGCTAATAATGTATAACACATTAGAATGAGAAAAAAATAAGCACCAAACTAAATTTGACAAGGGTGAGTGCTTCTCTTAAAACATGCAAGTAATATTGATATTTAGAACTCTGATCAACCTAACATTAACAGGACAAAAAAAAACAGAATCTATGTGAAAAACAATGAAGTCAATATAAAGGCAGATGTTACGATAAGAAACTTAAAAACAAAGGACCTTCAAATAAAAATTTTGGCCAGGCAATCAAAGGTCAAAAGGGCAAAATGCCCCTATAGAACATGAGAGTATTAGAGCCCTAATACTGTATTTGGTTCCGCATAGCATTACCAATAGTTTTTGTTCAATTTCAACAAAAGTTGGTTCTCAAAGCTTTTTGATCCTAGCCTGCGTCTTTTTGCAGAAAAAATGTGCCCTGCTGTGCTAAACATTCATTCACATTCTGCTGATGCGGGCAATGGTGTGTTGAGCTTCAGGGACAAATTAAAAACTGTGGGCACTTGAGTATGTCCATTGAGGTAGAAGAGTTGGCCAGATAGGCATCCAACTGTTTTGTGGTTTCGTGGACATTTCCCTTCATAAGGCCAAAAAAGTATTTCTGTCTAGCCTTTTAAAATACCAGTTAGCTTTGAAAATAACATATATTGGTTAAAATGAACCACTACCCATTATTCTATTAACAAATGAATGCTTGACAAAGAAATTATTTAAATGACTTACCCAACTTTAGCAAGTTTTCATTGCTTGTCCATGATGTGCGAAACTTAGGAAGTAAAATTGCAGCAGATATGAGTTCTGGGTCATTCATCATTTTTCCAAACCGCTGCTGTATTCCTTCCTGAAGAGCAGAGATCAGTGGCTGGCAGAACTTGGATGAAGTTTGGAGGCGATCCAGCTTCACAGTTAGGAGCGTTATAGTGGGTACCAGCCATCCCATGTGGACATCCACCTCTCCCTGCAATATGTTGAGTGCCTTAGAGACTGGGTTCATGGTGATGCATAGTCAGACAAGAAAGCAAGTTCTGCAGGGCTGAGCCTGTAAAACACCATGTGAGAACATGCATAATGTCAGCAAGATAAGCATAGGCTACACTATTGCAGTTCAATTAAATGGAGTAAATCATTAGTAAACAACATTATTTCACACAATCAATAGCCTACCACATCACAACTACGTATCTGCTCCATGACAAACTTACATTGGGACTTTAAGTGCAATGGTCACTGCTCTGACTGCTCCTTCTCCACTTTCCCTAATTATCCTCAGTATTCGCTCAACTGCAAGGAAGAGAGAGTTCCACCTGGTCTCAACTGGACGGATCAATTGCAGCTTGCACTCCCTCTCAATAACCTCTGCAGCTGTAGATGACCGGGCACTCTTATTCCAAAGAGCTGAGCACTTGGCAAATGCTGCACGAGATATCTTCTTGTACATAACATTTGATTCAGCTTTTCTAGCATCTACGGTTGAGATCAAATTCAGAACATGACAGGCACAACGGTGATGCTTTGGAAGCTGATATTCAGAACACTCATCTTCTTCCTCCATCAAAGCTTCCACTTCAACACCCTCTGTCTCCTCTTCTGCATCCTCCTCTTCACTGTCATTCACACCTTTACTCTCATCTTCAGTTGAACTTCCTTCATCTTCACATGCATAAACTCGGAAGGCCTTAATAAAGTTTGAGGCATTATCTGTTGTGGTCCTAACAATTTTTTCACGGATGTTATACTCACTGTGAATATCATTAAGTGCACTGGCTAACATATCATAAGAATGTGTCCCTTTCAGCCTTTTACAAGCCAGAGCCACAGACTTTCTTTCTAGGGTATCTGGCTTTATCCAGTGGGCAGTAACCCCAATGAAACTTTGCCTATGAGCTGTCCAACAGTCTGTAGTCGTGGCGATATACTTAACAGTCTGCATTGCATTCTTCAATTTTTCTTTCATTTGCTTTGTGCACTTATCAATTCTCTCTCTCAATGTTGTACGTGACATGACTGTGTAATCAGGTTGAGTACAATGTATTAAATCAACAAACCCAGTCTGTTCTACTACTCCAAAAGGGTGCAAACCCTGGACAATAAAGTTAACTACTGCAAGGTCTATGGTCTTCTGAGATGCTTTGGTGTCCTCAAGTTTTCGCTGCTTTATTGAAGAACCTCCATCAGCAAACAATGTCCCCTTCTTTTTAGAAGAAGTTGCTGCCAAGTACTCCTTCAGAAGTGGTCTGTGCTTTCTCTATAAAAGATAGTGACAACAGAATTAATACACGTTTAGCATTAGTAGTATTAGTATCTAGTAATATAGTCAATCTACAACCAAAATAAATCTCACAACATAATGTAAAATATTTTTTAAGGGTTCAAGAATTAATCTAAACCACTACTATTTAAGTGCAAGTGCAAACACTAACCTTACATCTTACTAGCATATTACTTTGTTATGACTGGCAACATGTAAGTACCACACAAGCAAAAAGCTACTGTATTTGCCATGTTAAACTAAGTGTTTGGACCCTAAAGTTACAGGATTTTACATTTACGTTAATACAAAACCACAGTGTATGGGGCACTGAAACGCAAAACCAACGTGATTACATCTTTAGACTAAAAAGACAAGCTACTGACACTTACAACCAAGCATATCACACGGGTAAAATTGGTTTGATATTCGCATATACTTTCGCGCTAAATTGCTAAATATATATATATAAATATAATATATATATATATGTTTGCAAATTCTAAAAAATGTCATGATATTGACGAAAAACAACTGTCATAGTGCAAAATTGTTCACAATCGAATCAAACCTAGATATAGTTTTAACTGCATGCTTACTTGCGAATGTCAACTAAATACCCAATGTTGAATGGTAAAGAAGCTAGGGGCCGTATAAAAAGTTTGAACATTTTTTCATCGAGTCAAAACAAACAGCTATTTTAGCCAACTACGAATGTACAGATATAGCAGTAGTTTGCTCATCTCCAAAAATGTAACGTACTAGCAAGCTATCGTCCCTGCTGTGCTAATAACCAGCTAATGAAGTTGCCCTGTTAGGGTACCACTAACTTACGTCAAACAAATATTATACTGGTGTGATATTTTTGTTATGTTGACATCCGTTTTTCTATAACAGTCATAACACCAAGTCATAGCAAGTTAGTAACTTAAATATTAATAACTAGCATTGCATGTCTTACCTCTATATGTTTCTTCAAATTTGAAGGGGAGTTTTTAAACGCCAACAGTTCTTTGCGTTGAGGTAGGCACTTGACACATTGAAAACGCCAGGAGTCATTCTTTGAACCTTTAAATTTAAATAACTTGCTTAAATAAGGCCAGGGGTGTCTCTCAGAATCAGAGCTGCAGGGCACAGGCTCAAGCTCAGTCGACGTTGTTGGCTCTTCGTCCATGTTTGATATTTGGTGTCCTTTTCTTCGATTTACATCAGTTCCGCTTGTGTTGTTTCAAAACGGGCGCTCACTATTTTCGGCGTGAGTTCTTTGACCAATCAGATCTCCGATCTGTTTCAACGTGCATTGGCCAGCAACGCCAAAACGTCAGTCGACCAAAATTTTTTTATGCAAGATTCGGAAGGATGTAACGACACGCATTTTAATAATGTAGTGGAGTACAAAGTACAGATAATTGCTGAAAAATCTACTTGAGTAAAAGTATAAGTATGCATTATTTTTTTTACTTAAGTAAAGTATAGATACGTAAAAATTTACTTAAGTACAGTAACGAAGTACAAATACTTCGTTACATTCCACCACTGATGATCGGTAATTCACACCATATATATGCACAATCCACAAATCTGAACAAGCAATGGTAATAATCCACACGATGTTAATGAGCCAAACAAGATTATGAAATCGCATATAGTCCAGTAGAGATCACTTCTCTCAGGACATCGTATGCCAACTCAATCAAGTGAAAATAAGGTTAAAAACTCAATCACTACACTGTAAAAAACAATTTGTTGAGTCAACTGAAAATAATTTGTAACCTGGCTGCCTTAAAATTTTAAGTTTAGTCAACTCAAAAAAAAGTTTATTCAACTTGAAATTTTAAATTATACTAAGCGACAACTTAGATATTTGAGTTGAATCAACTTAAAATTTTAAGGCAGCTGGGTTAGTTACCCATCTGTTAAGTTTAGCAAACACAAATATCTAAGTTGTTACTTAGTACAACTTAACATTTCAGGTTGAATAAACTTATTTTAGTTGACTGAACTTAAAATTTTAAGGCAGCAGGGTAACAAATTATTTTAAGCTGACTTAGAAAGTAGTAGTTTAGATAAATATTGAGATTTCATGATTATTTACTCACCCCAATGCCATCCGAGATGTATATGACTTTCTTTCTGCAGTTGAAGAGAAGTAAAGGTTTTGGATGGAAACGCTGCAGGATTTTTCTTAGTCTACTGCAAATAAACGATCCAAACCCCAAATTTAGGCCGCTTCCCAGACAACGAATAAATGTCTTCTCTAGTGAATATATATATATATATATATATATATATATATATATATATATATATAATATATCAGAAACAAGTATTCCAGAGAGCCGTGTTAAAATAAAAATTAGGTTGACAGAAACTTTTAGAAATATCATTCTAACCTTAAAAAACATTAAGAAAACTGTTTGGAAAATGTACTTAACTCGTTAGCTGGGATGATGTTGGAAAATTTTATTTCAATTTTTTAAAGGCTGATTTAAAAAACCTGTAGCACAATGGTTCACTATTAATGTCTGATTTTAATGATCCGGTTTTGAGAAGGTTCAACAGTTTTATTAAAAGTGCTCACCTGATCGTGTTGGGTGTTTTTCTTCTGCTGAGAATGACGTCATTCTATCTAATGATTTTTTTCTTTGTTGAATCACTTCTTCATGTACATAAATTGTTTTCTTTGTATGTCGGACATAAGCAATAAAGCATTCGTTTTGTGGTTGAGACACAGCTTGTGCTGTTATTTCTTCCATTGCAGTGTTTGTTTCTAAAGTCTCCCAAATTATTTGCTGGTGTCTCTCTATATCTTGCTGTTTTTCAGTGTACTTCTTTTCTTCTTGTTTTTCATCATCTGTTCTGCTCTCCATTAAAGACACAGCGTAACTCTTGTTATTGTAATGCTGGCCACCATTTTGTTCGATGAATTCATCAATCTTCTTTAGAAGTTTTGCGTTGTGAGAATGCTTAATCTCATTTTTGCTGTTGATCTCATGATATTGTCCTCTGAAATGACTCACTAGGTGATGAAATTTTCTATTACTTTTAAAGACCACCCATTTTCTGTTGGACATGTGTTCTCTTCCAGTAAACAGAACCAGAGTGTATTTCAAAGCTTCTTCTCCAAAGTTTTGCTGAATTTGCTGCACAACATTCCTCTCGTCCTCCTCAAAGGTCTCCAGGTTGATGATGAGCAGGAACACGTGAGGACCAGGATGAGCGAGAGAAAGGCTCTTCATCATCTGCTCCTGCAGCTCTTCATCAGTCAGTTGAGTGTTGAAGAATCCTGGCATGTCGATGATGGAGATGTTTCTCGCTCTGGTTCCGCTCTCTTCAAATACATCTCGACCCAGTATTGCATTTGCTGTTGAACTCTTTCCAGCTCCACACACTCCCAGCAGCACAATCCTCAGCTCCTGTGAATCATCTGTCAAACAGTTCATGTCATTAGCTGCAGCTACATTATTCATCAGTGTTTCTATTTTAACTATTTAATCCCCAGTTCTAAACATTAACCCAGCCTCATGTCACCATGTATGATGCACAGTTTCATACTATCATTCGACATGCTGTTTTTACACCAAAGCCTTGGCGGATTATTTAGGCAACTATATGTTCACACAACAAAATCTCTGGTGTTAAATGAACACTGCTTTGTGTTTAGGTCAATCCACACTCAAGAGTGTTTCTGACCTTTGCAGTTTCTGTGGGTTTGGTTCTGTTGATTGTGTTTAGTGCTCATGTTAAACAGAAATGTAATGGCAGACGTGGTGAGACACACAGTGATCAATGAGTTTGACACCAACATTCATCAAAACACTGGACTTTTCCATTGCGCCTTACATTAAGTATTTATAGCCACATACTTTTAAAAATAAAAAAGGCTTGGTGGGTTAATTCAAACTGAAAGTTACCGAATATCGCATGTAAATGCTCATGCACATAAAACATCATTTGGTTTATTTAAATTAAGTATACAGTGAAACTCTCTGTGGAGAACAGTTGATCTTTGCTTCCAATCTGTATTTTCATTTTTGTTTTTTTGTTTTTTAATTAAAAATTTAAGTAAAGCTTTTTTTTTTCTTTGTCAGAATGTAACAGTTATAAGTTCAAATGGTTTGTTTAACTTTAAGTGAAGAATAGACCTACAAATAAAACGGAAGGGTTTTAAGGCTATTTCCATCCTTAATATGACCTACATCAGTATTTTTTTACCTGTTTAATACAAAACTTTTTGCTGTTTTTATTGAATTTTAGATACAGCATTTTTTAATCAACTGAAAATATTACATTTTCTATAGAGACATTATATGTGTCACAGTTCTGTCTGTTTGCATTCTTAGTTTCTCCCATTGTCTCCCCCCGTCGATCTGTCTACTTTGGTTTAGTCCCTGTTAGCGTTATCTGGTTCACCAGTCTGTCATTATTAGTTAGCCTTTATATATCTGTCTTTGTCATGAGTTCCCTGTCGGTCTTTATTGTTGATTTGAGTTTCAGTGTGTGTGGATATCGCTCTTTGTTCCTGCTTGTTCCTCTTGAAAGTAATTAAAATAAGATTTGTTTCGTACGTTGTATCCTGTCTTCCATCCAGCACCAGCAAGCGTAACAGAAAGACCGACCTAAACAGTTTTTCCCGGCATCTTCCCCTGCGTTTATTTTTCCGTTTTTCCCTCAGTGTTTTTGTTTTTTTGTTTATATTTATGGATCCTACCGTTCTCCTCATCCTCCTGAAGCAGGGGGAACGCTCTCTTGAGGATCACACCCGTGATTACATCTTCCTGGCAGAACACTCCCACTTTCCGGATAGCAGCCTGTTCTACTACACTGGACTTAACACCACCACCAAGGCGCTGCTATCTGGGGAGGGTCCTCAAGAGAGCCTGCCAGAGTACATCGAGTGGGTGCTGGCGTCCTGTGGATCGTCGTGGACCATTGACATCATCGAGGAGGACGTCACCCCCACTCCAGACCCAGAACCCAGCCAACCATCACCCCGACAAGTGGAGTTTGAGCCCGAGCCCACCGCAGATGAAGAGCCGGAGCCAAGAGCGACAGAGCCAGAGCCAGAGCCTGACACATCTGACCAGGTGCGAGAGCCGGCCACTACATTCGTGACGGTGGAGTGCTGCGTGGAGCAAGACAGGGCTATGGAGAGCCCTGCCCACTGCACCACCGCTGGGGGTGAGCTGGAAGAAAACTCTGGGGACTTAATTGATTTTTCTATGGAAGTTCTAGAAAATGACTCTGGGGATTTAATAGACTTCTTTACAGAAATATCTACCTGTCACGTTATGCATGCCTGTATGGAATCCCCACCCACCCTCCCTCTTCTGCCTATGTCAACGTCTGTCTTCTCACCGCTGTCCCCTGACAGCCCCTCTGCTCACCCTCAGCCCACCACCTGTGCAGTGGGCTCGCTGCAGGTCTGCCAGTTTCCATCGGTGTCAGGGCTGGAGGATCCCTTATCTCCGCCTCCAGCCTCAGAGTCCAGAACTCTGCCTCGGCCCTCCGACCCTGCGGCTCCACCACGGCTCTCAGCGCCCTCATCTCCATCGTCGCCCATCGGTCCACCAGCTCCACCGGGCTCCCTCGTCTTTCCGGCTCCGCCCTGGTCGGTCGTCGGCCCTCCTCCGTCACCTCAGGACTCTGTTCCTCCGGCTGCGCCTACGTCACTCCGTCCCACCGGCTCCTAAGGACTCTTCCCTCCCTCCGGCACAGCCTCCATCCTCTGTCGCTCCGGATCCGCCGCGGACCTCCGGATCTCCGCCTACGGCTTGGTCGCCAGAGCCTAGGGCTCCGCCTTGGCCCTCTGGATCCTCGGTGTCGCCCTGGATCTTTGGCTCTCCATCCCCACCTCGGGCTCCTTCACCAGCTGCTCCGCCTCCGTCGGTCGGCCCCATGGAGTCGTCAGCCCTTCTTCCACCATGGCTCCTCCCACCATCGTCACCACCTTGGACTTTGTTTTTTGCCCTTATCACTCTGTTTTTTTTGTCCCCCTCCCGGGGTTCCGTCCTCCGCCGAAGCCTCCTCCCACATGGACTCTGTTTTTCTGCTGTTTTTTCGCCCCTCTTGTCTGTTTTGTTTTTTGTTTTCTACGGCGCGAGGATGCGCCTATTTGGAGGGGGGCGTAATGTCACAGTTCTGTCCGTTTGCATTCTTAGTTTCTCCCATTGTCTCCCCCCGTCGATCTGTCTACTTTGGTTTAGTCCCTGTTAGCGTTATCTGGTTCACCTGTCTGTCATTATTAGTTAGCCTTTATATATCTGTCTTTGTCATGAGTTCCCTGTCGGTCCTTATTGTTGATTTGAGTTTCAGTGTGTGTGGATATCGCTCTTTGTTCCTGCCTGTTCCTCTTGAAAGTAATTAAAATAAGATTTGTTTCGTATGTTGTATCCTGTCTTCCATCCAGCACCAGCAACCGTAACAATATGCTGATTACTGATCTCTGTGTGTGTCTAAATTACGCAGTAGGCTGAAACTGTTTTGTGCATGATGTGTTTAACAGTAATAAATGATTAAAAACTGATTGCTGCTGAAACTCTTGCTGTAGTATCACAATGGTGATAGAAGTTAGACACTATGAGATCAGCCCTGATCACTCTCACTTGATCGTTTTTGCATTAATGAATATATTTTAAAAACACATAACAGCAATAGAAAAAACTGATATTAAAAAGTCAGTAATCAAGAGCTCAGCTAAAGGTGACACTAATTGCTATAATGATAACTAAAACACCGACATTAACATCTAAACCTCAAATTCTCACTAAGAACTTTTGTAGACGTCTGACAGAAATAAAAGTCAGTCTGGTAATAAGTGACGCTGGTAATGTTTAAACAAGCAGTTTTTAGAGTTAGCCACCTTTTGCTTCAAAACCATGTTAACTGCAGCCCTACTTGGAAAGAAGTAAAAACTTACATGACATCCTTGTGTACATAAAGCAAAATTGTTCAATTTTTTTTTGCATCTATCTTGATCTATTTTATGATGTTGAAATAATCACAAGGTGCAAACATTGAGACAATGCAGTAATCTCAAATTATATTTCTTTTTGTAATGCTTTTTGTACTACCAAAAGTTGAAAGAGCTAAATGTAGTTAATTAGATTAACTTTAGTTTACACATTAGGTCATTTAAATTATACTAACCTTCATATGCTGTTCCCATTATTCCTCGTGAAGCTGTTATTTAGGGTCTCTCTGTTGTTGTTCTTTGTCGGACTGTATGATCTAAAAGGACACTAGAAGTTAATGTCAGTTTGACACCACCCATCAATTAGGAACATGAACAATGGCAGTTTATCTCCAAATGTAATCAAAGCTGATGTTGGTTACTATTTGTATGAAGAATATTTGTCACAGTATATAAGCTACAATATGAAATGAGCAATATGAAATTCAGTTTGCAGCCTGATAAATATGTGTTCACATAGACATTTGAAAAAATAAATAAATACAATTTTTAATAACTGTGGGTCTAAGATTGTATACAATAGTCAGTAGAGTCACTTAAACTGTTCAACATCAAATAAACAAGTTAGCTAAAATAAATGCAGAACTTAATTTTATTATATTTCATACATATTATATATATATATAAACTGCCAGTTATCTGTTCTTGCTGAAGAGATACTGAAATTGAATCCATTTATTTGTATTATCTCGCGCATAGTTTTAAAGGTTTTTTTTTTTTTAACACAAAGGGCAATGAAGCACAGTGAGACTGCTAGACATTTAGACAGTGGAGCTTGTGATTATTTTAATTACACTTAATGGAAACATTTGCATTTGTTTTATATAAGGTCATTATATCTAGTTTCCCAGACAGAAACATCATGTCAGCCCTGATCTAGAGCACACCTGAATGCATGGCATGATGCTCTGCTCCTGTTTGCCGGATTTGGGCCACAAGCAGACTATAGCAATGCCATTATGTCAGCCAAGAACAAATCAAATTAACCAGAGCCGGACATTTTCAGAGTCACAAAATCTATATATATTTTATACGGTGTTGTGGAAAGATATATTTAAATGTACAATAATGCATTTTAAATAAATAAATAAATAAATAAATAGTGATTAATTATACTTCATACTTTTTATGAAGAGTAATGCTTTGAGTTACTTCTGTGTTACTTCTCTCATCTGGGCTGGTCTTGCTTGTTTGTTTTTAATATAAAAAATTCTATTGTTGGCAAATATAAAACTCCTTTAACACAAAGTGAAATGAATAAGCCTCAGGCTGGAAGGAAATGTGAATTCATGTCTGTACAGTAGAGGGCAGCAAAACAATTCATCATTACACTGCTCTGTCCATCTAAGGCCATTTGTAGCTTTTGTTTGAGATTTCTGTATCAGTTGTTCCCAGTTATTTTACCTGTAAAAACAAAACAAAACAGGTAGTTATGCTGCTTATTATGTTGCAAATTGTTGATAATTATCATGATATTTAATCCTATTATCCTAATCATAAACACACTGGTTTTAATGCAAAAAAGTAATAATATAAGTTTTATGGTGAGTGTATAACTGATATTATCATTACGAAAGAAATGTTTATGTATGTTTAATTATTTTCTTAACAATTACAACAGATACAAACAAGTTGATGTGCAACACAATATAAACCTTTAATATGTGACAAGAACATGGTTGCAAGAGGCTGTGTGTGGTTTCCTCTGTAAGCAGAAATTAAAGGATGTGGGACCCACAAATAGATTGTAATAAATAAGATACAATTGATGACATGTCAGAACAATGCAGGATGTGTCTCAAACAACTTCTAGGTCTTTCCTACATCTAGTCCACATAAAACACCCACAGTGCATCTACTTGAAATGTTTTCACTCATGTCAGTTTTTCTGTGATTCTGTGATGAATGCAGGATGATGCATTTAAACCCTTCAAACTACTGCACCGTATGTTTTGGTATTAATATACCAATGTGTCATCTGTGTTTTATGTATTTACAGCATGTTTCTCATATCTTTCACACATATGTCAACACTCATCAGCTCTGTCTGCGGTGTGTCTGGGTGGATCCCATATAGAATAAGGAAGCACAAATGTGAGAAGGACTGACAGAGGCTGTGTGTGTGTGTTTATAAAGATCATTGACATTAATGCATTTGACAGACACTTTTATCCAAAAGGAATTACATTGCATTCAAGATATTTTGTCAGTTCTTGCTTTCCCTGGATTTTGAGCGGATCTGGTTTTGTCTGAATATAACGGAGACTGACGTCAATCTGGAATGAAGACCACCATCATCATCATCATCACTCTCTGTCTGATCTCAGGTCAGTCCTTTACTGCCAATTCTGTATATTCTATTATTGATAATATATAATAACCCAGAGTAAATGAACTTGTGTTTGTCAGGTCAGGTACTTTGTTTCAGTGTGTTTGGCTGCACTGGAGGGAGTGTAATGTTCAAGTGCATGTACAAGTCTAATAATCAGAAATATAAAGAAAAGTATTTCTGCAGAAACACAGACTGTACGACAGGAATCAGAACTGAGATTCAGCGCCGTTGGGTTAATAAAGAGAGATTCAATCTGTATGATGATGAAAACAGCAGATTCTTCACAGTGTTTATCAGGAACCTCAGCAGAGAGGATGATGGGGAATATACATGTGGAAACAATCAGAAATGGAGTCATGATGTTACATTAGTGGTGAACAAAAAAGGTGCGTATGATACTTTATCACTTACTACAGTAATTATTTTTATGTTTGTTTTAGTAACAATGAGCAACTATGAAAAACAGATTACTGTGCAAGTATATAAGTCATTGATCAAAGCTGTCTGGTTGCTTTAACCTGATTCACAGTGGTAAAATAACTGAACGGAACTAACAGATCGATAGGGGTGTTAATGCTAATCCCCCACGGGACTCGTGTAAGAAGTGCGAAAGGAGACAGGGCACTGTTCAACTCTTTATCTTAAGAAATTAACTGTTCACAGCAGATGGAACAACATTGATCCAATTGGATTGGATATTGTACAGCTTATGGCCATGAAGTGTTAAATGTGGTGTTTCTGAAATAAACAGAACAAATAGGCATCAGTTTGCACCTTCTAAATGTACATTACAGACATGTAAATAACTTGCTACTGACATGTTATACATAAATCAACATGAGAAGGAAAGGGTTAACAGTAGTGTATGCGTATGCAGTTGAATCACCGTATATCTTGAACATATCAACATTATTAACACTGTATGGTTCGATTACACAAAATAAATATGTAAACACAAGAATGAAATAAACATCTTTGACTTATAATCGGGGATAATGTAAATAAACTTCCATTCAATCACGCACAATAACACCTGAAGAAATGGCGGATCAAGCTGCTCGTAAAAGTGGAAGTAAAGCGGAAACTAACGTTAACTAGCGTCATATGTTCATAATAAAAGTCTGTACAGTATAAACCCACATAGGGAAATTAGAACAATAACAATAATGATTATTAATTTGAGCCTTCAATTCAGATTATACATGGAAAATGCCAGCTTTACATCACTCAAATTTTGATTGTTCATGTCTCTTCTGTAAAAAAAAGAGAAACTACTGTACGCATTTGTTCAGATTACTTTATATATATATATATATATATATATATATACACACACACATTTTTCACTCAGTATGTCTTGACATAGAATGACAGATATTAGATCAGCAACCATAAATATACGTAAAAACTAAAATGTTAAAACTGAACTCACGTTACACGACACTTCATGTGTCAAACAGAGATGGCGATAATAATGCTTTAATAATGCTAAAAAAAAAAAGTTTAAGATTTCAGTGCACGTCTCAATGATTTATTAAAATTATTTTCAGACTCTCTTCTTGTGGGACGTCTGTTATGTGGACTGCATATATTGGACAAACAATCACTTTCCACTGTGAATATGATCATAAGTTTAAAACACACACCAAAGTCTTCTACAGACTGAACGTTGGTCCTGTCCATGTGCTGAACAGCTCCCAATCATCACAATCATCTGAGGAGAAGTTCATCCTGTCTGACAGTCAGAAAGATCATTTTAATGTGACCATCAGAGACATTTCTACAGCAGACAGTGGAGTTTATTTATGTGGAGTGGAGAGACACGAATCAGATGATCAACCTTCAGAAACATCAAATACTCACATCACCTTCATTAAAGAGATTCATCTGAATGTTCAAAGTGAGTTTACATCATTTTTAATAATAATAATAATAATAATAATAAAAACTTTACAATTAAATAAATGTAAATCTTTCTTGACTCTTAATAATGTAATAAATCTATAAATAAATCTTGTGTTGCAGGTCAGATAAGTTCAGTTCAGGTTGAGGCCTACATCAGTAAATCAGTCTTCATCACGTGTAAATTTCCACAAAAATTCAAAGGAAACAAGAAATTCATCCAGAAAGATTCATCACAGAAGATCCCTGTTGATGAACAGAATCAATGGGTCCGTCATGATAAAGTGCACATGTATGATGATACCAGTGAAGGAGTTTTGAAGGTTTTTATCAGTGATTTAACTGCAGCTGATGAAGTGACGTACAGGTGTGGAGTGAATATCAATAATGATGAAGATCTGTTCACTGAGATCAAACTGACAGTCAGAAAAGGTAAAGAGCTTCTTTTTTCTTTTTGGACACTTTCTAGCAGTTAAAATAAGACAAAAAAAAAAAAAGATATTTGTAATATAATATATATTAAGGCGTGTAGGTTCTGTTATTGTCAGTCTTATTCATTTTTTCCTTCTTCATCTCCTATTGAGTCTGGCGGCCCATAGAACCGGTTACAGACAAATGATTAAATTTGTCACACAGATTGAGGACAGTCTGAACATTAACCTTAGAGTCAGTAACTCAACAACACTAGCACTAGCACTTTTTTCCCTCCCATTTTTTATGTACCAAAAACCTACTTATTCAAACTTGTCCTCGACAGTTTGTCTGATTGACACATAATGGCTCAGATCGTTGTGAGACCATTCAGGCTAAAATAAATAAAATGCTTTTTGATAGACACAACCGTTCTTATAAAACATCAAAGTTAATTTGAGCATGCCAAAATGGAGATGATGCTGTATTTCTGCAAAGATTTGCCACGTGAGGACAAAATTTGGTACCTGTCATGATGTCATTAAGCCTGAACGTTTTGGCACAGTGCCACCTAGCAGTAAAAAGGAAACGGCACTTAATTTTTCCATGTTGGCCAGTAAAATGCTCTATTTTTCATTGCTTTGTACAGTTTTCTAGCAGTTAAAATAAGGGAGAAAATATTTAAAGTTTTTGATATTATATGATGTGCATTGTTTTTGTGTGTAGATCATCAGTTTAATACATCCAGCAAATCAGCTGCTGTTATTGGTGAAAGTGTGAAACTCACCTGTAATTACCCTGAGAAACACAACGAGACCATCAAACACATCTGCAAAGAGAACAACGAGAAGATCTGCCGAAACATCAGTTCATCAGAGAAGAAGCGCTTTGAGTTTTCTGACAGTACAGCAGGAGTTTTTACAGTGATCATCAGTAATGTGAGCTGGAGAGATGCTGGAGTTTACTGGTGTGGAGCAGAAACCAAACACAAACATGTGACTTCTGTTTCTCTCACCAATAAACATGAACTAACATTAACCAGTATGTACAGTAATCATAAACCATACAGTTCAATAATATATACATTTATTTTACAGTGTATAAATACGTCTCCATTCTCTTTGACTATTAGTGCCTCCAGTGGTCGGACGTGAAGGAGATTCAGCTGAGATCAAATGCCCTTATGATGCAAAATATGCAAGAGAAATAAAACATCTGTGCAAAGGAAAGTGTTTCACTGAAGATGCTCAAAATATCATTCAGTCAGATGAAGATCATGTTAAAAACCCAAAGGTTTCAATAAAGGACGACACTGAACTCAATCTCTTCACTGTGATCATGACTGAGCTGAGAGCAGAGGATGCTGGGAAATACTGGTGTGCAGTGAAAGACGTGTTTAATCTTCCCATTGAGCTCATGATCGTCATGAAGGACGGTGAGGCTGTTTATTTGGGATTAATCTCAATGTTTCTGTTTATTTTGTTCTCAAACTCCTCATATTTAATGTTGTGTTGTTCAGTGATCACTCATGAGGCGTCTGTCGGAGGATCAGCGTCCATCAGCTGTAAATACATCAGGAATCAAAATCAGGGTTTTTTCTGTAGAGGAGATCAGCCCGATATCTGCGTCAGAGACGGAGTTTGTGTTTCATCAAATAACAGTATAAACGGCAGATTCTCTCTGACTGATGAAACCTCTGCTGGAGTCTTTACTGTGATCATCAGCAATCTGAGAGCAGAGGATTCTGGGAAATACTGGTGTGCAGAGGAGAATTCTGGGTCCTTCATACTCACTGAAGTTCATCTACATGTGAAAAAAGGTAAAACACGTTTGTTAAAGGCATAGTGTGAAACTCATAACTAATTACTTGTAACTTGCCAACAGTGAGTAGCAGAATAGTATTAGTGCTGTTTTGATACCAACATTTATCAAAATTTCAGCAGAACACCAAGAAATGCCAGTAAAAATAGGGACAGATGTACTTTCCCAGTCAACACGTGAGATCATGCGATGTTCACAATGACATCACATCATTCTCATTGTGTGATACTCAAGAGTGTGAGTAATATGTGAGCTCATTGTGAATTCAAAATGTTGTGCAGGTTGAGCACTGCAAATATCGGTCACCAGGGGACATTCTACTTCCTGTTTCTCAACACTATCACAGTGGTGTCACATGATGAGCTCACAGTATGAGTGCACACCCAGATAACAAACTTATGTTATAAGAACCTTCTCCAAACATACACAGCAAAATCCCCAGTGTTAATTTAACACTCTGAGTGTGGACACATATAAACACTGAAGCAGTGTTGAAGGTAATGAGATAATTAGGTAATTATATCAGTTAGGTGATTAACGAGTGATGATTGATCATTATTGAAGACACCTGATGTTAACAAGCAGAATCACCAAAGGAGAAAACCAAAATTTTTAAGCAACCATTATAGTGGTCAATGTTTGCATTAGTTGGGCTCTTGACCCTTAAATCTTTAATACTAGATTTTGTTTGGCTGCTGTATTTGAGTTAAAACAGCCAGACAAGCCAAAAGCTCAAGTCACCAGCTGATTATGTTTTAACATATTCATTGTTTGACGTAAATCACCTAGAGTATAACCTCTAAGTTAGGTTTTTTTTTTGCTTATTGTAATTGCCTTGACAATCCACAGAAGATCCAGCACTTCCTATACATCTTGGAAAGTTTTTTTTTTACAACCTGTTCAAAAAGAAAGTATTTCACCTAGGCACACATAGACATCAAGAACCAGCCCATGAATCTCAACAATGGTGACAAACGGCATAAACAGATCAACTCTGAACTCTCATAATTTATTCATGCCGCAATGCATGATGGGAGTCATGGATGAGTTCTGATTGGCTACAACACGCTTTTTGATGGTCACCGTTGTTGTGATTCTCACACTGATTCTTCATGTCTGTGTGTCTAAATTAAGATAAACTTTTTTTCATCATCTGTCTGATTATGGCAAAACTGACTGATCTTTTGTTCACAGTTTTTTTTTTTTTTGTAATCTGTAAGGAAATTCTATGTCAAATACTCAAGTCACTATATGATGATTAAGTCAAGCACAGTCAATGCCGTCTTATTGACTTTTGCTCTTTGCTTGTCTGGCTGTTATAACTCAGTAATTGCAGCCAAACAAAACCTAATATTGATGATTTAAGGGTCAAGAGCCCAACTAATGCAAACACTGACCACTATAATGGTTGCTTAAAAATGTTGGTTTTCTCCTTTGGTGATTCTGCTTATTAACATCAGGTGTCTTCAATAATGATCAATCATCACTTCGTTAATCACCTAATTATCTCGTTAACGTCAACACTGCTTCAGTGTTTATATGTGTCCACACTCAGAGTGTTAAATTAACACTGGGGATTTTGCTGTGTACAACTGATGTGTAACTGTGTTTGTAAACCACATTTGTTATGGCAAGGAACACCAAGAAGGGATTATTAATGATAACAACACAGTCATCCCCTAGATTCAGTATGCAGTCAATTATAATAGCTCTTTGTTTATACAGTATAGTAATTTATGATGAAATTTGAAAGCATAAGTCAAACATTTTAAACTGCCGTGTCATGTAAAAACAGAGAAACATCAAGAATCAGTGTATGAATCTCAACAATGGTGACAATCAAAAGCTTCCTGCAGCAATGCATGCTGGGTACCTAGTCTCCGTGCAGTGAGTGCACTTTGACTTCACATTGTGATCATAGTGTGAGCACACATTGAGGACACTGTGAGGTTACACTTTTAGCTCACTGTTACGTCACATTGTGACCACATGGTGAGATCAGTGTGAGATCAAATTGTTGACTGGGTTGTTAATAAGAAATGTCAAAACTTAAAGAATGTCCTGGCAGAATCTTACAGATTTTTCCCCCTCACAGTATGATCATTTTTTTTGGTGTACTCTCTCTTTGAAGCAGCATGTTGTGGTAAAGTCTGCAGCTTCCGTCTGATGTGTATGATGAACAGAGTCATTTTCTCACCAGCTTTAAACCACAGACAACAGGAAGCAAAAAAACAGTAGTGGTCTTAGCCATGTTTCACCCGTTTAACTTGAAATAGGCCTTGCAACAGAAAGCATTTCCACTTGTGCTCAGATCCCCTCTCAGGATCGGAAATTAACCAAAGCTTAAGGCATCTGTATAAGGCCTTGTTTTTAAAATGTATAAGCATTCTGTTGTGGTCTCCCCTCTTTTCCCCATCTAAGAATCACTCTTGAGTCTTGGGTTTTGATGTCAAAAGATAGACTTTATTGCCGAGGACAATCAAGCCGAGTTGTCTATAGAGAACTAAACTTTACTTGGTTGAGGACCGCTTTTATACTGGTCTAGTCACGCAAGCATGTCACCCTAAATCACTGGGGCGGGGGTCTTAAGGTAAACACTATCATGGGAAACAGATGGTTTTCCTTAAGGCCTCTTAGTGGCCCCTAAAATAACATGAGATACAGCTCTGCTGGTGGGGCCCAAAAAAAATAACCATATGGGCTTGGCTATTTTCCCATACTTATGGCCTCTTACATCAACATAGAATGTGCTAGGCCCAGCAAATATAGGTAGGATTATAATGGTAGATTAATTTGGACACAATTCCTCTATATTTTAGTTAATAAAATCTTCCTCAATTTCAACACAGCAAGAGTGTTGTTTTCTTGACCTTGCTCTCAAAAATACAGTACAGTCATTACATGTCTTACAGCAAGTTTCAATTTACTGAAAGCATCCATGTTTTTGAATAAATCAGTCTATGAATGACTCAACAACTCACTTGTGAAGAAAGGGGCATGTTTAGATACCCACACTTGTGTTCTTTGCATATTTACTTGTCTAGTTACATGACGCATTTCCTGAACTTTTCATCACCCAATTAGACACACTTGTATAGTGTTGTAGAAATGCAAGTGTTTACATGTGCATCTTAAAAAATTTGAATATCGTGAAAAAGTTCATTTTTTGTTTGTAACTTATTTCAGTTTTAAAGTGAAACTCTCATATATTCTAGATCACATGTACAGTTTTTTTTTTTTTTTTTTTTCTTGTTTTAATTTTTATGATTAGAGCTTGCAGCTCATGAAAAATCCAGTATCTCAATTTATTTTACATTTAAGTTTCATTAAAATGTCCATCCCTACAGTATAAATTCAGGGTAACTCAGGGTATCTATAAAAGTGCGTTTGTCATTGTACTGTTTTGTTTTTACGGTCCATTCAATCCAGGGCTGTCAAACTCCAGTACTGGAGGGCCGCAGCCCTGCAGAGTTTAGATGTGACGCTAATTAAACACACCTGATCCAACTAATCAAGTCCTTCAGGCTTAATTGAAAACTACATTGTATGTGTGTTGGAGCAAGGTTGGAACAAAACTATGCAGGACTGAGTTTGACACCCCTGTTTCAATCAATTGACGCCAAATGCCGCCAATTCGAAATTGAAAGTAAAATGCACATATGCATTTACAAGCTATTGGAAAGCGAGGAATAGAGGGAAAACTCTAGTGAACTACCCCCACAAATACATTTGAATTATAATAACTAATTAAAATAAAATTCTAATAATTCTGTAAAAGTAACTGCAATTGCACAATACACAATGTTTTTAACAAAAAAAAATATCTGTTTGAGATGATCTTGTGTGATTTCAGGTTTTTCTGTGACAGCTGTGGTTTCTGTGGGTTTAGTTCTGTTCGGTGTGTGTTTAACGCTGGTGGTGTTTAAAATAAAATACAACAGCAAACATGGTGAGACACACAAACACACTACAAAACATTTCAATATCCTGAGTTTGTCGCTCTCTGTTGGTCAGAAATACACAGCAGGTTAAAATCATCTCTCATTTTCTCAGTGTCTTTCTCTTGTCCACACACAGATGCCAACTCATCAGACAGAAGAGAAACAGAAGATCATGAAACGGTGAGTTTCAGAACTGATCTGTGCTTGATTATATGAGAAGTTGGTGTGTGTGCAGTACCTTTGAACTGAGAGTTCATGTTTCGGGGATTTTAATTCTTGCAGGCACAAGAAGAGATTCAAGACCCAGATCCTGAATCAAATCCTCTCCATTCGACAGTACAGTTACCCACAAACCCCTCTGATGGGCTCCTGTACGCTGCCGTCAGTTTCCAGAAGAATGAAGAGTCTCTCAGTGACGCTACAGTCAGATTCAGTAAGGATAAGATTCACTGTGATTACGCATCTGTCAATCACAGAATCAATCACTGAAAAAAAAAAGATTGAATGACACAAACATTCAGTTTCATTGAATTTGAGCAGTTGGCGACACCTACAGGCCACTGTTGGGAAAAAGTTCAAATGTTTTTCTGTGACTGAAGAAAACATCGACTTGTATCTAAAACGCTGAACTGAAACTGAAGACAGTTTTTTTTTTTTATCCAGATAATGACTTAAATGTATTTTATAAAATGTTAAAAAAAAAAGAAAAAAAAAAGTGAGATTTTGCATGATCTTGAACAAAAAAAAAATGCAATTTATTTTTCAGTAAATGTTCATTATTGTTATGAGATTTATGTATAATGAGTGGTTCCCTGCATTTTTCAGAAAACATCTTGTGTATCTTACAGTACTGAGCCGCTGCAGAGGAGCAGCTCTAATGTGCTATTAAATAAAGATGAAGTACCATGGAGAAATAGTGAAAGTAACAAAACCTTACAACACATTTTAACAGGAGTATTAAGTAGAAAACTCATAACTGCCTACTCATCATAACATGGCAAATTATTTGACTAAGAATGTTTCATCACATTTTGGTAAAATCCAAAAATGAGACAAAAAGTGAAGTGTTAATTCGTTTAGCAGAAACATAATGGAGGTAGGGAGTGTAGACTTGTATGAGTGAATGTGGTTTCAGTGGCAGCCCTAAAAACAAGCACCAAAACCTTAAATTCATTGCCAGTGCTCTGATGTTCCTGATGTTGTCAAGCACAAACCTGCACAACCAGACCATTGTTTAACTGAATGGTAAACTTCAGCTGCTCAAACACAAATCCACAGGCTCCTTGTTGTCCTGGTTGCTGTTAGTGTTGTGACACAGTGATGTTTGGGTACAAGCAGCCCCGACTTCATGATGCTCCAGCCAGGCCGAGATGTTTGAAAGTCCAGCAGAAAAATAAGCTGAGAAAGTGAGATCATCAGGATGAAAAGACAGAAAAGGAAGAATGAAGGAAGGAGTAAATGCTGGGGGATTCTGAGCAGTGGAGTTCAGTGGAGAATCAGCTTAAAAGCGGCAGGAAGGATGTGAGTACTGAGAGATGTGTTGAAGAAGACAAACATAAAATATCAAGAAGAATATCTAACATATTAAATAGACTGAAGAACTGTTGAAGACAAGCTTTTTGCTATAGGGCTGCAACACTGTTATTGTAGTAATTGATCAATATGATTATTAGATCGATTAAATCGACTGATCATCAATTATATTGCTGATTAATCAGTAGGCTTTGATCTATTAAGATTTTGCTAATTATTAAAATATTCAGTTCTACATATAAGTGTTCACAATTAAATTTCCATATTTTAAGGAAATTAGATATCAGACCACTGATGTAATGTAATTACAGTTTCTAAATCAATTTTCAATTTAGTTTTTTTTTTTCCTGCATTTGATGTATGTGTGCTAGAAACAACCATATTCTGCTTGCTGCCAATTTCACTCACACATACACACTTTTTCATATCAGTTGATATCGATAATTATAAAAATAATTTTTAAAATCTCAATTGCTTTCAACACTTTCAATGTTTTTAAATACTTTACACTTGTCCAGTCATTTCATTTCTTCATTTCTTAGTTTCAGCATGTTGTAATGAGTGATATTGTTTCAAATCATTAAACAGGTTTGTGTTGCCAGCAACAGCTGTGGATCACAGATGAGCAGTAATAGTCAGATTTTATTTGTGAGTCGAGTTGACTGACAAGAAGAGTGAGATGAGACAGACAAGACTATATCAGAAGATTTAGTTTGGAAACATTATGCAAAATCATTCATTTAAAAAATATTTCGGGGTTTGAAAAGCCTGTTGAATTTTACATTTATCTAAGGTGATTTTGAAAGTTTTTTTTTTTTTTTTAAACATTCATTTCTTGTTTATTTGGTTCCACAGTGTTTGCTGATATTTTTTTTTTATGTAAAAAAGTTATTTGGTCTATATATAGCATGGTGTATTTTTATTCATTTTGTTAATAAATGAATCATTCCATGATTAATATGAGCGCATTTGTCATTGTACTGTTTTGTTTTTGCTGTCCATTCAATCCAGGGTGTCAAACTCCAGTACTGCTGCCCAGAGGCATCACAATTATGGCCATGTAGTGAACAGACTTTCCTTGAAATGAACTTTATTCAGTCGGAGCAGTTTAACACTGACTCTGTATTACCTTAAAAGAAATGCTGTGTTTAGTTGAGTGTTTTAAAATTTCAACATCAGACTCAACCAATGTCGTGATATTGTGGGCGGGACTATTTGTTTGTCTAACCAGTAGGGGTGTGACAAGACACTAATCCCACGAGACGAGACGAGACACGAGACTGGGTTCACGAGAACGAGAGGAGACGAGATTTTTAAACTTTTTTCTTAAGAAATCCTCAATGATGAAATATATAAGGAAAACAGTCTTTTATTCAACTGAAAAAGACAAAATGCAAAAAAATGAAGGTCCATTTTGAACTTTATGAAATTAAACTTCCATTTTAATTAATTATATGCAGTAATAAACAACATTTAAACAAGAGCTTCACGATTCTGAATAAATTGAGAATCCTAGGTGTTTTTAATAAATTGGAGACCATAATTCTCTCACGATTCTGGAGAAAAAAAAAATTAGAAAACTAAACAAAATAATAATTTTCTAGTGGTTCTGACAAACTGTTCATTGCTTAAGTCTTTGCTAAAAACATATATTCATTTAAACATAAAAAAAAAAAAAATCAGTCAGTGTCTCACTTCATTAAGACTTGTTTGACCATTGAAATTTCCTGAATGAATGATTCAATGACATGTTTTAAACGTGCAGTTGTCGCCACCTCCTGGCGGAAGAGGATAAGCGTTACAATGCATACACGTGTTAAAGTACTTTCGTTTTGATCGCTACTGTAGACAATAAGTGTTTATACCCAAACTATAAACTTTTATCCCAGTACTTCTATTATTTAAATGTCTGTAAAACCGAAATAATGGTTATAATGTGGTTGAAAATGTGGTTTGTGCTGCTGTTTCTGCTTTCACATTTACCCTGACCCTCTGATTCATTAACATGGGCAGGGACAAAACATGCTTCTCACGCTCCACTGACACTCGTCATTCAGGAATAAGATCGCGTGGGTGTTTGAATCGACACCTTGATATTTTAAGGATTAATAGTGCAGCTCTAATGTAAACACTGCAAAATGTTTTGCATATATAAGATATTGTCGCGAGATCGGATCTCGCGAGATCTCGCGAGATCACGTCCCCCGTCACATCCCTACTAACCAGTAGAAAATGCCCAGGGGCTAAAGAAAGGAAAACAAAACAAACAAACAAAAAAAAGACAAGATGGAAATATGTGTTCAAATAGACATTCAGAAAAAATAAATATATAAAATTTTCAGTAACTGTGTGTCTAAGACTGATAGTCAGTAGAATCACTTAAACTGTTCAACATCAATTAAACAAATTAATGGGGGTCATTATATCTGGTTTCAGACTATAACAATGCCATTATGTCAGCCAAGAACAAATCAAATTAACCAGAGCCAGAAATTTTCAGTCACAAAATCTGTATATATTATATACAGTGTTGTAGAAAGATATATTTAAATGTACAATATTGCATTTAAAAATAAATAAATAAATGAATTGTTACTCTTTATGAAGAGTAATGCTTTAAGTTACTTCTGTGTTACTTCTCTCATCTGAGCTGGTCTTGCTTGTTTGTTTTTAATATAAAAAGTTATATTGTTGGCAAATGTAAAAGCCCTTTAACACAAAAATTTAATTTTTGTGTTATGTGAATTCATGTCTGTACAGTAGAGGGCAGCAAAACAATTTGTTGCTCTGTCCACCACACGCCATTTGTAGCTTTTGTTTGAGATTTCCGTACAGGTTGCTCCCAGTTATTTTACCTGTAAAAAATAAAAAATAAAATAAAATAAAATAAAATAAAATAAAATAAAATAAAATAAAACAGGTAGTTATTCTGCTTATTATGTTGCAAACTGTTGATCACTGTGATGGTATTTAATCCTATTATCCTAATCATAAACACACGGATTTGTAGTGCAAATGTTGTACCCTTTACTGCACTGTTATTCTTCTAGTCATTTACCAAAGAGAGAGAGAGAGGGGTGGGGGGGCACATACTTCAGTGTTCCGTAATAATGTAAACAAGCGTTTTATCCCACTAAACACTGGACGTCGTAGTGATGTGATCCTGACCGACGGACCCAATATAGACATGATCTGCACGTCTATCCGACGTCCAATGTTTAGTGGGATGGTGACTGTATAACTGATATTATCATTATGAAAGAAATGTTTACATGTTTAATTATTTTCTTGACAATTACAACAAACAAGTTGATGTGCAACACAATGTAAATGTTTAATATGTGACAAGAACATGGTTGCAAGAGGCTGTGTGTGATTTCCTCTGTAAGCAGAAATTAAAGGATGTGGGACCCACAAATAGGTTGTAATAAATAAGATACAAATGACGACATGTCAGAACAATGCAGGATGTGTCTCAAACTACTTCTAGACCTTTCCTACATCCAATGCACATAAAATACCCACAGTGCATCTACTTGAAATGTTTTCACTCATGTCAGTTTTTCTGTGATTCTGTGATGAATGCAGGATGATGCATTTAAACCCTTGAAACTACTGCACCGTATGTTTTGATATTAATATACCAATGTGTCATCTGTGTTTTGTGTATTTACCACATGTTTCTCTGCATATCTTTCACACATATGTCAACACTCATCACTCATCTGTGGTGTGTCTGGGTGGATCCCATATAGAATAAGGAAGCACAAATGTGAGAAAGTTTGACAGAGGATGTGTGTGTGCTTATAAAGATCATTGACATTAATGCATTTGGCAGACACTTTTATCCAAAGGGAATTACATTGCATTCAAGATATTTTGTCAGTTCTTTCTTTCCTTGGATTTTGAGCGGATCTGGTTGCGTTTGAATATAACGGAGACTGACGACAATCTGGAATGAAGACCATCATCATCATCATCATCATCACTCTCTGTCTGATCTCAGGTCAGTCCTTTACTGGCAATTTTGTAAATTATATTATATTTTAAATATAAATATAAAATATAATGTACCGGTAAATTAAATTATATTACATTCTGAGGGGAGTGTTCCTTTAAATGTGAATGAGCTCAGCTTGCCCCGCCCCTCTCTTCTCTCTGTGGAGTGACGAGCCTGTTCATTTTAGCTGCATTTAGCCATGTTTAGTCACTTCAAGAGCTCTCCGGCCGCTGCCACAACGCCAGGGCCCAAACCCTCCTCCATCTGCTGTAGGTGAACCAAAAACATCTGATAACAGCTCTCAGTGATATGTGTCGGGTCCCCGCTACGATAGCAGCGACACTCAGAGATAATTACATAACAAGCGGGAACCCAGTATGCCTGTAGCTTTCTCTATCTCTGTTTTATCACGTGATAGAAAGTCTAAGGCCTTCTGAAGCCGTACAGCTGACCCATCTAATCTGCGGCCTATTAGGTATCAAACTAAGACTGCTCTAGAGACAAAAATTAATGGCATCAAGTTAACATTTTTAAACATTCACTCACTAAAAAATAAATCATTTTTTGATCAATGACTTAATAACCACATACAACCTGGATTTTATGTTTCTAATTGAAACATGGCTTGAAGACAGCTGCAGTGCAACAGTCCTAAATGAAACAGCCCCTCCTAACTTTACTTTCATGAGTGTCTGCAGAGCTGTTAGGAGAGGTGGCAGTGTAGCTGCTTTATTTAAAGATGTCTGTCAATGTAAGCAAGTGTCATTTGGTCAGTACTTATCTTTTGAATATCTAGGGATTGTGCTGAAAGGTGCTCCACAAATTCTATTTATCATTATTTACAGGCCTCCAAAATATTCTCCAGCCTTTGTTGAAGAGTTCACAGAACTGTTATCAATGATTTCCTCAGAGTTTGACTGTTTTGCTATTGCAGGGGATTTTAATTTTCACATAGAAAATGCAGAAATCAAAACCACAAAAGAAATTATAACCGTTTTAAACACTTTTGACCTGATTCAGCATGTGCATGGACCCACACACAATCGTGGACACACTCTAGATTTACTCATCAGTAAGGGTCTAAACATTTCATCCATTGTCATTAAGGACGTAGCACTATCTGATCACTTCTGTATTTTCTTTGATATAATGATCTCTGCTACCACTGAATCTAGATCCATCTCTGTCAGAAAGAGATGTATTAACGAAAACACCAGTGTTCTGTTTATGAAGGCTATATCTTAAATGCCAAGCATTTCTGCAGACTCTGTTGATCTTCTCCTGGAGTCCTTTAACTCAAAAGTTAAGAATGCCATTGATGACACTGCACCAGTGAAAGTCAGTAAGACGACTGGCAGACAAAAATCATGTTGGAGAAAATCAACAGCAGTACAGAGTATGAGAAGACAATGCAGAAAAGCTGAGCGGATGTGGCGGAAGACAAAACTTGAAATTCACTATAGCATCTATAAAGACAGCCTTCATGCTTTCAGTGTGGAACTAGCCACAGCAAGACAGAAGTTCTTCTCAAAGCTTGTAAACAATAACCTAAACAACACTCGCACTCTTTTTGCTACTGTTGAGAGACTAACAAACCCCCCAAGTCAGATTCCCAGTGAAATGCTCTCTGACAGCAAATGCAATGACTTTGCCTCCTTCTTTTCAGAGAAGATCATTAATATCAGAAAGGTGATTAGCACATCCTCAAGTTATGCAGAGGTCACACAGATTCAACTGCAATTTCAGAAAGAAGTCACTTTGTCTGTTTTTGAAGCAAAACTTTGGAAGAAATAGTACAGCACCTTAAATCCTCAACCTGCAACCTTGACACACTTCCCACATCTTTTTTTCAAAAGTGTGTTTAACTGTTTAGAAGCAGATCTCTTAGACGTGGTGAACACCTCACTTCTTTCTGGGACTTTTCCAAACTCGCTGAAAACTGCAGTTGTTAAGCCTCTTCTGAAAAAGAGCAATCTTGATAGCACCATTTTGAGCAACTATACACCAATATCAAATCTTCCTTTTATAGGCAAGATTATTGAAAAGATAGTTTTCAATCAGTTGAACAACTACTTAAACTCAAATGGATACCTGGACAATTTTCAATCTGGTTTCTGACCGCATCACAGCACAGAGACAGCGCTCGTTAAGATAATAAATGACATTCGCCTAAATTCTGGTTCTTGCAAAATATCAGTGCTGGTACTACTAGATCTTAGTGCTGTGTTTGACACTGTCGATCATAACATTCTTCTAGAGAGACTGGAAAACTGGGTCTGGCTTTCTGGGATGGCTCTCAATTGGTTCAGGTCATACTTAGAAGGGAAAGGTTATTATGTGAGTACAGGAGAGAGAGCATCAGTCTAAGTGGACGTCCATGACATGTGGAGTCCCTCAAGGCTCAATTCTTGCGCCGCTCTCTGGTTTAGCCTGTATATGCTCCCACTAAGCCAAATAATGAGAAAGAACCAAATTGCCTATCACAGCTATGCTGATGATACCCAGATTTACCCAGCCTTATCACCAAATGACTACAGCCCCATTGATTCCCTCTGCCAATGCACTGATGAAATTAACAGTTGGATGTGCCAGAACTTCCTTTAGTTAAACAAGGAGAAAACTGATGTCATTGCATTCGGAAGCAAAGAGGAAGTTCTTAAGGTGAATGCATACCTCGACGCTAGGGGTCAAACAACTAAAAACCAAGTCAGGAATCTTGGTGTGATTCTGGAGTCAGAGTTTCAGTAGTCATGTCAAAGCAGTAACTAAATCAGCATACTATCATCTCAAAAACATTGCAAGAATTACATGTTTTGTTTCCAGTCAAGACTTGGAGAAACTTATTCATGCCTTTATGACCAGCTTATTGTAATGGTCTCCTCACTGGCCTTCCCAAGAAAACCATTAGACAGCTGCAGCTCATCCAGAACGCTGCTGCCAGGATTCTGACTAGAACCAGAAGATCTGAGCATATCACACCAGTCCTCAGGTCCCTACACTGGCTTCCAGTTATATTTAGAATTGATTTTAAAGTACTTTTACTCATTTATAAATCACTCAATGGCCTAGGACCTAAATACATTGCAGATATGCTCACTGAATATAAACCTAACAGACCACTCAGATCATTAGGATCAAGTCAGTTAGAAATACCAAGGGTTCACACAAATCAAGGGGAATCCGCTTTTAGCTATTATGCTGCCCGCAGTTGGAATCAGCTTCCAGAAGAGATCAAATGTGCTAAAACATTAACTACATTTAAATCTAGGCTCAAAACTCATCTGTTTAGCTGTGCATTTACTGAATGAGCGCTGTGCTTCGTCTGAACTGATTGCATTATGTATAATCATTTTCTGTTTTTAACTGTCTTAAATTTATTTTAAATCAATTTTTAAATCATTTTTAAATCATTATATCAGTCATTTTACATTTTTTGTTTTGTTGTGATCATTGTTTTTATCATTATTCTACTTCCTTTTATGTAAAGCACTTTGAATTACCTTTGTGTATGAAATGTGCTATATAAAAAAACTTGCCTTGCCTTGCCTTGCCTTGCCTAAACTTGCTAACTAGCACGTTATTAGGAAAGGCAGTTGATCGGGGGGTAAGATGCTCATGTCAATCAACTATCGTGGGTGTGTCCTCTGTTGGTGTGACGCCACAACGACAGGCATCTGAGAACGGCTTGATTTGTAAAAGGAGATATTATTTTTACAGATTAATTAAAAACCACTGCATGGATTTTTATCATTATAGGGTAGATTTGTACATACACTGACAACACACATTAATGTTCAAACAACATGAAAAAGTGAAGTTAGCATCCTTTAAGATTTCAGTGCACGTCTCAATGATTTGTTACAATTATTTTCAGAGTCATCTTCTTGTGGGACGTCTGTTATCCGATCTGCAGATATTGGGAAACCGATCACTTTTAGTTGTAAATATGATCATAAGTTTAAAACACACACCAAAGTCTTCTACAGACTGAACGTTGGTCCTGTCCATGTGCTGAACAGCTCACAATCATCACAATCATCTGAGGAGAAGTTCATCCTGTCTGACAGTCAGAAAGATCATTTTAATGTGACCATCAGAGACATTTCTACAGCAGACAGTGGAGTTTATTTATGTGGAGTGGAGAGACACAGATCAGATGATCAACCTTCAGAAACATCAAATACTCACATCACCTTCATTAAAGAGATTCATCTGAATGTTCACAGTGAGTTTACATCATTTTTAATAATAATAATAATAATAATAATAATAATAATAAAACCTTACAATTAAATGAATGTAAATCTCTCTTGACTCTTAATAATGTAATAAATCTATAAATAAATCTTGTGTTGCAGGTCAGATAAGTTCAGTTCAGGTTGAGGCCTACATCAGTAAATCAGTCTTCATCAAGTGTAAATTTCCACAAAAATTCGAGGGAAACAAGAAATTCATCCAGAAAGATTCATCACAGAAGATCCCTGTTGATGAACAGAATCAATGGGTCCGTCATGATAAAGTGCACATGTATGATGATACCAGTGAAGGAGTTTTGAAGGTTTTTATCAGTGATTTAACTGCAGCTGATGAAGTGACGTACAGGTGTGGAGTGAATATCAATAATGATGAAGATCTGTTCACTGAGATCAAACTGACAGTCAATCAAGGTAAAGAGCTTCTTTTTGGACACTTTCTAGCAGTTAAAATGAGAAAAAAAATGATATTTTTAATATTATATATTAAGGGGTGTAGGTTCTGTTATTGTTAGTCTTATTCATTTTTTCCTTCTTCATCTCCTATTGAGTCTGGCGGCCCATAGAACCGGTTACAGACAAATGATTAAATTTGTCACACAGATTGAGGACAGTCTGAACATTAACCTTAGAGTCTGTAACTCAACAACACTAGCACTAGCACTTTTTTCCCTCCCATTTTTTATGTACCAAAAACCTACTTATTCAAACTTTTCCTCGACAGTTTGTCTGATTGACACATAATGGCTCAGATCGTTGTGAGACCATTCAGGCTAAAATAAATGAAATGCTTTTTGATAGACACAACCGTTCTTATAGAACATCAAAGTTAATTTGAGCATGCCAAAATGGAGATGATGCTGTATTTCTGCAAAGATTTGCCACGTGGTCGGACGTGAAGGAGATTCAGCTGAGATCAAATGCCCTTATGATGCAAATCAAACAAAAGAAATAAAACATCTGTGCAAAGGAAAGTGTTTCACTGAAGATGCTCAAAAAATCATTCAGTCAGATGAAGATCATGTTAAAAAACCAAAGATTTCAGTAAAGAACGACACTGAACTCAATCTCTTCACTGTGATCATGACTGAGCTGAGAGCAGAGGATGCTGGGAAATACTGGTGTGCAGTGAAAGACGTGTTTAATCTTCCCATTGAGCTCATGATCGTCATGAAGGACGGTGAGGCTGTTTATTTGGGATTAATCTCAATGTTTCTGATCATTTTGTTCTCAAACTCCTCATATTTAATGTTGTGTTGTTCAGTGATCACTCATGAGGCGTCTGTCGGAGGATCAGCGTCCATCAGCTGTAAATACATCAGGAATCAAAATCAGGGTTTTTTCTGTAGAGGAGATCAGCCCAATATCTGCATCAGAGATGGAGTTCGTGTTTCATCAAAAAGCATTAAAAATGGCAGATTCTCTCTGACTGATGAAACCTCTGCTGGAGTCTTTACTGTGAACATCAGCAATCTGAGAGCAGAGGATTCTGGGAAATACTGGTGTGCAGAGGAGAATTCTGGGTCCTTCATATTCACTGAAGTTCATCTACATGTGAACGGAGGTAAAACAGTCAATTAAGGGGATCGTTCTCCAAGAAAATAAAAAGATCTTTCTTCAAATGAACACAAAAGAGTTTTGTTTTGTTTTTTTGTTTTTGTTTTTCACGAAAATTAGTGCTGTTTTGTTGAACAACTTGAGGGAAAGTAAATAATGACTTTACAAATACAAATTCCTTTTTAAGGAAAGTTTCTGTAATTTTCCATATTGATTTTTTTTTAACAAGTGTTTTACCTGTGTTTTCCATTAGACATTACATTGTTTATTGTTTTAAGAAAATGTTCGTAAACAACAGATTTGTGTTAATCTTATTCAAACTCAAACACAACAAACATGGTGAGACACAAATACACACAACTGCATGTTCAGTAAATCTGAGTTTGTTTCCATCTGCTGGTCAGAAATACACATGCAGTTAAAATCATCTCATTTTCTTGATCTCAGATGTTTCTCTTGTTCACACAGGCATTGTTTCATCAACAGACAGAAGACAGAGAGGAGATCACGAAATGGTGAGTTTAAGAACTGTAATTTTCATCTCATGTGTGAAAAGTCTAAGTTGATATATATGCTGTACTTCATGTGTTGGAGATTTCACTTTTTACAGGTTAAAGAACAGATTCAAGACACCAGACGCCATTCAGACACAGATCCTGAATCAACTCATCTCTATTCGACAGTACAGTTACCCACAATCCCCTCTGATTCACAGAATCCACTTTATTCATCAGTTCAGTTACCCACAAACCCCTCTGATGGGCTCCTGTACTCTTCCATCAGTTTCCAGAAGCATGAAGGTTCTCTCAGCGACGCTACAGTCAAATTCAGTAAAGAGGAGAATTGCTGTGAATATGCATCTGTCAATCACAGCATCACACCAAAATAATATTACCACTAGATTTTTGTGTTATACACAACTAGAATTGTGTCGGTTGCTGAGAAGAACGACTGAGCCACTGGAATCATCATTCAGTTTTTGTTCTTGAGCAGCTGGAGACACCGACAGGTCACTGTGATTTTCTGTGACTGAAGAAAACATTGACTTCTATTTGAAATGCTGATGTGAAATGTTGTAAACACTTTTTTTTAACAAGAAAATTTCCTGTCATCTTTGTAAGCATCCATTTGCCAGAAGAGAACCTATACAGAACCTATACTATACAGAACCCCATGTACCCTTTTTCTCTGCATGTTATGTTGAATATTTCATATTATTAAAATAATTGGCTTAATTAAAATGTCCCCGCCTTATTCTTTTTATTTTTTAAGAATGTTTTGTAAAGTGCTGAATGAGATGAGTACTGTCTGAGTTGATATTCATAAACAGACATCAAAGTCATCCAGGCATTTGGTTGTTTTATCTGAATCTTGTAAGCAGTGAGAAAAACCTTCAGAAACATTTGTTTGAAAAATCACATATTATGGCACATAAATTCAAATGTGCTAAGAGATACATACGTGTCTTATATCTATTTTTTTAACTGTTTGTTTCCTGACAATGAAAAACTTTTTTTTTTTTTGAAAGAAAAATTTACAAGGATTAAATGAGATATTTTATGATTACATATTATACATCTTACGATTCATAGGTTAAATAGCTAAGATAATAATCAGGGAGATAAAGTGTATCTTTAAAAAGCGTATTATAATCATGCATTCAATGACATAATGGTCAATTTTGAAAATGTATAGACAACAGCAGAAGTGTGATTTACCCGTGAAATGCATCATAGATGCGTTTATCATTTTGAATTTATTTAAACTTCCCAAATTTTATATGGTAAATAATTTTTTTTTTAATGGTTTTAATCACCACTATGAATCTGATGTTATGATTATTTTAATTTCTTTGAAGTAAATCAATTTGAATTACCTTTGTGTATGACATTTACTATATAAAACTTGCATTGCCTAGTAGTTTGTGTAATTGGCACATCACAACCTGTCCATCAGTCTTGCGTGAAGCTTCTGCTAAACGACAGATACATTTACAATACAGTTTGATTGGACACACAGCTGGCACCAAAAATTATGGCAAACTTTTAATATTTAATCAACAACCATATTTATTTTGCATCTAACTATATTAATTCATTTTGCATCCTAGATCCTATCTGTATTGTCATTTTGTCCTGTCACTTTAAGAATGTTAACTGACTGTTCACCTGACTATCTAACCCTGTTATTTACATACAAGAAATACAAAAAACAAAAAAATACAAAAAATAAATAAAACTGCAGTAACTTTTCCTATTCCTGCCCTGGAAAGTCTTCAGCTACTTTTTGTGGCATTTTGAAGTGCTCTGTGTTGTAATAGTGCCCTCTGTTGTTTTGTAGCATTCGCTCCATCTTCTCTATCAGCTCTGTAATCTGATCTGTGTTTTGTCTGTTTCTATTGTTAAATGAGTGATATCTGCCATGACACTGATCGATCAGGAGCTGAAGATCAGCACTTTGTCTGATGTGATCTTCCACAGATTCACCGTTCAGATGATCAGCGTGAGTGAAGAGGATGAAGGTGTAATTCACAGCATCTTCCCCAAAGTTGTTCTGAATCCACATCATAATGTTTCTCTCTTCTTCTGTGAGTTTCATATCCAGCCTGATGACCAGCAGAATCACATGAGGACCAGGAGCAGACATAAGAGTACAATCCCTTATCTCGTTCATCAGATCCTCTTCACTGATTACTGGGTTAAACAGTCCTGGAGTGTCGACTGCTGTGATGCTTCTTTCTCCCACAGCTGCTTCTTTACTCATACAGACTAAGGTAACAACATTTTCATTAAATATACTTTCACCCAGGATTGTGTTTCCAGTTGTACTCTTTCCTGATCCAGTTTTCCCCAGAAGCAAAAGCCTCAGATCTGCAGGTCAAAGAGAACATAATACTGATTAGGGGTGTCCAGTCCTGATTCTCTAAGGCCACCTTTGGCTCCAACCCTAATTAAACACATCTGAACCAGCTAATCAAGGTCCTCAGGATCAGGTAAGCATGTTAAAATAATCTCAAAAGGACATCAGCCCACTAGAGGCAGGATTGATCACACAACTCCACAAACAGCTTCACTTATTACTAACCATATTTTTAGTAATAAGTGAAGTATGCATTTAAGTTTAAGTATTTATGTGCATAAAGTAAATATACTGTCAGACTGTTAGCTATGTGTAGGTTTATATAGGTTTTACAACTATATAGATTATGGGTAGATGTAGATCTACATGTGAAATGTGTTTTATGCTTGTTCATACAGTATATGTTTACATTTGTAACATTGTGGTGTGTGAGGCATAACATTTAATTGCTTTGTATGTTTCCACATAACATGATAATAAAGCTCAACTGAAACTAGACTGACTTTATTTCTGTCATATGTCTGCAAAACTTATTTTTGGCCACGTGCACTTTTTAAGTTTCAGGACTGACAACAGCATTACAATACAGGAGTAAATCCCCAAGAGAGAATCATAAACAACAAGAACAACAAAAAATAAAGCAGATCTGTCCTCACCTTGTTCATAAGCTTTTTTTAGTTCATCCATCAGAAATGTGACTTTGCTTTCTAACTCCAGTTTCTTCTGATTCAAAGTGTCAAAACTTCTCAGTAGCTCAACTTTCCCACCAGTGAGATCTCTGACTCTCGTCTCCAGCTCCATTTTCTTCTGACTCAAAGAGCTGAAGCTGTTTTGTAACTGGTCTTTCCCAGCAGTGAGATCTTTAATTGTTGTCTCCAGCTCCATATTTTTTTGACTCCAAGAGCTGAAGTTGTCCTGCAGTTGGTCTTTTTTAGTCAGTAGTTCATTGTAACTGTCCTGTAAGCTGTTGATAGTATGAGTGAACTCTTCCAGTGTGTTCTTGTAACTATTTATCAGGTCTTTCTCTGCTGTCATGTTGATGTGCTGCATTATGGTGAAGACCAGCAGAAGAACAAAAATCAGCCCAAGACTCACCATTATAAACCATCTATTTCCTCCTGACAAACGTGGAGAAAACACACAAATATCAGTTAACAAATCATTGTTACAGTGTTTGCATAATTATTCAAGTCCATATTCTGATCATTTTTTCCCTCAAGCACATTTTTCCAATACCAAACCACATCAGTAATAATAACTACAATTAACTTTGTATGTAATCATTTAGAAGTGATATATACCTGTAGTTTACTCTTGACTTAGTATAGCTACTCACTCACTCCCAGAGTGCATTGCAGCATGACTGTATTATGCAATTGCTTTGTTTTACTGTTGTTGTTTTTATTTGGTAATTTTATTTACTGTCTTATGTTAGTAGTAGCACAACAAAAAGAGAAAAAAAAATAATAAAATGGTTACTGACAATAAAAATAAAACTGAATTGTTACTATTGTTGTGATTCGCATTCTGAATGTTTCAGTCTGTCTGTGACTTGAGCACATTACCACAAATATCAAAGAATTGTCTCAATACAATTTAGTTTCTCAAGGTGTTTATGAAAAAACAATGAAATTGTAAAAGATCATTAAAATATCTATATCTATATCTATATAAATATATATATTCACAAAACATTTTATCTTACCACTAAAAGTTCTCCTAAATAGCAGTAAAAGTTTTTAGCTAAGAGTTTTCTCTTAAAACCTATTAACAAAGCTGCTAAGACAAACTTTTACTAAGGAGTAGAGAGAAGTCTTAAGCTAAGAGTAAGGGCGGGGTTGACCTCGTTACTATAGATGATGTCAGCATGCTCACTAACCATGCACACAGTGATTGGCTGATAGGGGAGGGGTCTCTGTCAGATTTTTATTCATAGAAATATTGGTGTAAATGTTGCCATTTTCAAATAAAGTTTTAAAAAGTTTGTAAAAATGTTGCCACATTCAAATAAAGAATTTAAAATGCAGGCTAAGTGTCACTTATTAAACAAGTGTTCAAATGATTGACAGCCTTTTACATGTGTGCTTCTTATAATAAACAATTAGCTGGTATGCATATAAACAGACTTTTTTTAAAGGGCTTTTTATGCTTTTAATGACACAGAATAAGCGGAGAACTGACACGAAATCGTTGGGTGAAGAGAGGAGGAGCGGGTTCGGCAAAACACCTCGAAACGGGAATCAAACACGGGTCGCCATGAGCACAGTTATGATGTGTATCGGCGCACTAACCACTAAGCTATCGTTGCCGACTTAAAAAGTTTTTTTATTAACAGAATAGAATAATCATGGCTGAGAGTGAGATACGCAAACGTAAAACAAAACCAAACTGGACACAATAACAGCTGTTACTTCTTGCCCAACGTATTAATGAAAACAAGGATATAATCAAATGAAAATCTGGAGCTGGGATAACCTCCAAGACTACAAAAAGTTGTGTGTAAAAAATAAATGCAGAGTGTTTCTAAAAAGTTTAAGTTCTGAGGCAGATTGCCAGCAACACCAGTATTAGGAAGGTTGGGATTTGATCTTAGTGATTTAAGCCTGATTTAGGTTGATTTATACTCGACACGTTCTTCTGCACCACAAGCCTTTGCTGCCTGCGCGCGCACATCACCAAATTCTGGGCCCCTGTTCCTAAAAGATCTTAAGGAAAAAAGTAGCCTATCTTATAACTTAGCGATTTAGGAGAAAATCTTAAAAATAATGGGCGTGTCAATCCTAAATTTAGGACTCCTACGTTTTTGCTGTAAGAGTATTTCACGAAGCGTTTTAGCACTAAAACTAGCTCCTAAATCTGTGAAATGTTAGGAGTAGTGGAGAGGACTCCTAAGTCACTAAGATCAAGTCCTAAAACTATCCTATAATGGCTGTTGCCGGCTGTCTGCTGTCTGATCTCTGCCTTTATTAGGTAGAAAGAATGTTTACGAAGAAAAAAAAAAAAAAAAAAAAAAACACACACACGAAAAATGTTCTTGGAACAAATGAGATTTATAAATGTTTATAGGTTTGATTTGAATTTATAGAGGTTGCTTTGAAAGACCTGTAACACAACTGTAACACACTGTTTTAAGGGAGAGGTCCACTTTTAGAACAAAAATTTACAGATAATGTACTCGCCCCCTTGTCATCCAAGATGTTCATGTCTTTCTTCATTCGTAAAGAAATTATGTTTGAGGAAAACATTTCAGGATTTTTCTACATATAGTGGACTGCAATGGTGCCCCGAGTTTGAAATCCCAAAATGCAGTTTAAATGTGGCTTCAAAAGACTTTAAATGATCCCAGCCGTGAAACAAGTATCTTATCTAGTGAAACGATCGGTTATTTTTATTTAAACAAACAAACCAAAAAATTAAATACTTTTTAATGTCAAACACTCGTCTTGTCTTACTCTGCCTGGACTGTTTTTGTTCTGGTTCATGACAGTTAGGGTATGTCAAAAATATCGCTGTTTCACCTATTTTGTTAAGGGTGTTTGATCTTCTTTGCATGTTCACTTTGCCAAGACTGTGTCAGTACTTCTGCAGCGATGTAGGATGATTTTGAAATCATTTTTGAAGTTGAGGGAGAAAATACGATTGGAATTTTTCGACATACCCTAACTGTCTTGAGTCAGAATACACAGAGTTCAGGGAGAGAAAGATAAGACGAGCGTTTGAGGTTAAAAAGTATTTAAATTGCATTTTTTATTGAAAATAACCTATAAGACCCCTCTTCCTCGGCTCGCATTTGTGATCGTTTGAAGCCGCATTTAAACCATTTTGGAAGTTCAAACTCAGGGCACCATATCAGTCCATATATGGAAAAAAATACTGAAATGTTTTCCTTTCTTTACAACTGAAGAAAGAAAGACATGAACATCTTGGATGACAAGGGGGTAATTAGATTATTTGTAAATTTTGTTCTGGAAGTGGACTTCTCCTTTAAGGAAGGTGCCATGACATTTGGATATTTTATTAAATGTACTCACCGGATTGGCTTGGATTATTTTCTTCTGCTGACAGTTCCTGTTTTTTGACTACATATTCTTCTCCCATTCTTTCAGATCTATCTGAACTCATTCTTTGTTTAACTGTTTCTTCATGTACATGAGTTCTTTTCTTTGTCTGTTGAACATGAGGAATAAGACATTCGGTTTCTGGTTGAGACAGAGCTTGTGTTGTTTTTTCTTCCATTGCACTCTTCGTTTCTAAAGTCTTCCATGTTATTTGCTCTTGTTCTTTCTCGTTGTACTTCTTTTCTTCTTGTTTTTCTTTTCTTTTCTGCTCTCCATTACAGACACAGCGTAACTCTTGATATTGTAATGCTGACCATCATTCTGTTTGATGAATTCATCAATCTTCTTTAGCAGTTTTTTGATGTGAGATTGATTAATCTCATCTTTACTGTTGATCTCATGATATTGTCCTCTGAAATGACTCACTATGTCATAAAATTCTCTTTTAAGTTTAAAGACCATCCATTTTCTATTTGACATGTGTTCTCTTCCAGTAATCAGAACCAGAGTGTATTTAAAAGCTTCTTCCCCAAAGTTTTCCTGAATTTGCTGCACAACATTCCTCTCATCCTCCTCAAAATTTTCCAGGTTGATGATGAGCAGGAACACATGAGGACCAGGATGAGCGAGAGAAAGGCTCTTCATCATCTGCTCCTGCAGCTCTTCATCAGTCAGTTGAGTGTTAAAGAATCCTGGCGTGTCGATGATGGAGATGTTTCTGTCTTCTACTCTTCCTCTCTGTATCTCACTCGCTCTGGTTCCGCTCTCTTCAAATACATCTCGACCCAGTATTGCATTTGCTGTTGAACTCTTTCCAGCTCCACACACTCCCAGCAGTACAATCCTCAACTCCTGTGAATCATCTGTCAAACAGTTCATGTCATTAGCTGCAGATACTGCAGAGGAAAACATTCACAATTTTTTCTCCATATAGTGGACCTCAATGGTGCCCCCAAATTCGAACTTCCAAAATGCAGGTTAAAAGCTGCTTCAAAGGGCTCTAAACGATCACAGCTGAGGAAGAAGTGTCTTACCTAGTGAAATGATCTGTCATTTTTGAAACAAATTGACAATTTATATACTTTTTAAAGCTCAAATGCTTGTCTTGTCCAAGTCTGCATAAACAGTTTTTTTTTTTTTTCCAGCTCAATATGGTCAATACAGTATATGTCGAAAAACTCCCAAACTCTCATCTTGTTTTCTTTCCCAACTTCAAAATCATCCTACATTGCTGCAGAAGTACCGACCCAGTGTTTACAAAGTGGACATCCAGAGAAGATCAAATGGCCTTTACCAAAAAAAAAAAGGTAAAACAGCAATGTAGGACAATTTTGACGTTGAAGAAGAAAACAAGACGGGAGTTTTTCAACATACCCTAACTGTATTGACCTGGATTACACAGACTACGCATGCACATTGCAGAGAATAGACAAGATGAGGTTAAAAACACTGTCAATGTGTTTCTCAAATGAGTGATCGTTTCACTAGATAAGACTCTTCTTACTTGACCGGAATCATTTAGAGCCATTTGAAGCTGCATTAAAACTACATTTTGGAAGTTCAAACTTGGGGGCACCATTGAAGTCCACTATATGGAGGAAAAAAAAATGGGAATGCTTTCCTCAAAAAACAATTTTTTATTGACTGAAGAAAGAAAGACATGGACATCTTGGATGACAAGGGGGTGAAAAAATTATCTATACATTTTTGTTCTGGAAATGGACTTCGGCTTTAAATTAGTGCTGATTGAGCATTAGTGACGAACCATGCTGTTAACAAACAGAATCACTGGAGGAATGAGAAACAACAAGAACAGAAACAAGAGAAACACAAGAACGACAAATCACTTCCAGCCACACTACAAAACATGCACACTACCAGCCTTTTACAAAGAGTGATATTTCAGCAAACAAGGACCTAATAAACTAATAAACTTATTTTCATTTATTATAATAGTCCTGTGATTCAACAGATGAGATCCAGCAGTGTTGTGGTGATCTGAGGGATTTGTAATAACACTGCACAGACAGCTTCAATAAGTTTTAGTTTTGCATTTTGCAACATTCAAAAACACAAACATCAACAATCAGCATATCAATCTAACAACGGTGACAATCAACAAATAAAAAAAAAAAAATATTCTGCAATATATGCGGGGTACCAGGACAGTACAAAACTCCCAGCATGCATTGCAGCATGAATAAATAATGCAGCTGAATGGTCAAATTACTGAGATTTTGCAATTCATTAAAATATCCAGTTCTACATAAGTGACCACACTTAAATTCCAGCATTAAGGAAATTGTACATGAAGCCACTAATGTACAGTACTGATAATAATATAATATAATAAATAAATAAATAAATCTATTCTCAGTTTAGGTTTTCTTTTTTTCCTGGATTTGACAACTATATTCTGCTTGCTGCCAATCACATATACACAAACACATTTTTTCATATCCGTGGATATCAATAATTATTATTTTATCAATAATTAAGTTTTGGACAACTTTGATGAAAGGTTTTGATCCACTTCAAGTGTTGACTACTGTACTCCCGACAACAAAAGCTGTAAACTCAACTCCTTGTTACAAATATGACAGAACCATCACATCTACCACAACAGACTGCTTTGTGAATAATCTTCCTGACTTATCTCAATTCCTCAGCATATCCAATAGCTCAGAAAAATCTTGATGATGCAACAAACTATAGACTCTCTCTCTTCTAATTTTAGATACGGTTGCTCCTTTACGTTAGGCACAATTACCTTTGACTCACCTGAGAATGTGATTTTGCTCTGCGCCACTAGAGGGAGCGCAGACTTCCCAGAACCGAAAGTAAAAGAGGAGGAAGAGACACCATTTCCAGCCTTTAAAACTACACTGGTTGTTTAAAAGAAACGTATTTTGTGGTAAGTTTAAAACTTTTTCTTTATAAAACCATGTTAGTAGGCTATGTAAAAATAAGATGCCGTTTATGCTTTCCTTTGCATGGAATTTCAAACTCGGATCATTTTATTTCGTCAGTTTAATGTGGAAATTTCTGGCCAAAATGACAGAAACTTAGGTGATTAAAGTGTTTTTTGATATTTACTCAGACTTTCCCAGATCGTTGTTTATACTATTATAGACTAAGCAGAGGTGTAACGTCGGGTAATGTAGTTGCTACAACGCTAAGTAATATTAATTCATTTGTATTTAATCGAGTTGTATGAAAACAAACCTCTTAAATGCTTTTTACTCCATTACAATTTAAGCTATACCTTTAAAAGTGTGTCATGACTTAAATATTTCCTCAGCAACTTGAATGTGACGTGTTCGGTGTGCGATAAAGCTTGTCGAGAATGTTAGGCACTTCCAGACGGAGTTCCGTATGGTTTTAGTGAAGTGACGTCACTAGTGAGGTTCAGGGCCTCTTTGCCTGAAGTGCTTCGAAAAAGACTCCACTTTTGGCAGAATGGAGCCTGAAGACAATAGAATTTATAATTATAAGGAATATTGTTTTTAGAACTTCTACTTCCACTACAGTCAAGATTGATCATTTTTACCCTCTTTTACCCAGTCTAAATAATGCCATCATTGCCCTCTGTTCAACCAAAGCACTGCTGCCCAGCTACAAAATTATGAAAAATTACAAAATTATGCACGATGTGAAATAACATTGGGCATAAAAAAACTAACCCTAGTATGTATTCAAAGCCCCGAGAAATTAATCACTTTTCAACACCTCTGGCTCAAAAGCTTGAAAGCTTCATGAAGTTTCATCTCGCCACCACTACCTCAAAGTATAACATGCAGCATTTCATAGTGTACTCTGTTGGATAGCGTGTGTGAATACAGGTAGACATACACGCTCTTGAAAGCTTCATCTTTAGTCCACTGTCTGCTTTTTTCTCCAGATGTTAAGACCGATACAAATGTCTTTGTACTCGTTTAAACTAATTTTGCAGCTCTCTCATAAACCTCCTCACACAAATGCTTGTCAGCGCGGGTGTCTGTTGTTGTTGTAGTCTTTGCTATTTTGTTGTTGTCTCTCTAATTTAGTTTTCTACTGTGAAACAATGGCCCAGGCTAGTGCTGCCACCTTGTGGAACAACTAATTAGTGCAAAACCAAGTCAATGTGCATGTGCAACTTTTGTGCATAAAAAAGTGGTAATGTGCACAGTCACGTAAAAACAGTATACTTTAGGCTTAAGTCACATCATATGAGTCTGGTAATGGAGACAGAGATGTGAACATCAGATGAGAATGTTACTCCTAGCACTGCTCCACTGTTAGCCAATCAGATAGACGCCAAGAAATAAACACCAGCTGTCCATAATCTGCACAGACAATGAAGCGAAAAGCTGCATTAATGCCATGTCGTAATTGCCATTATTTCAAGATGACAACGCATGACATTCTACTCGACTCTAAATTCTGCATTTCTGGCAAAACTATCAAAAATTAAGTGTTCACGTGTTCTCAGAACTCTTAATTACAGGCATGAATGACTTCATGCTTTACTGCGGAGATGACAATTCGAGAGCAGTCGGCTGTGTAGTTTCTTCAAGGTAACAGCAGGAGCTCTGATGATGACACAGCTGTTTCATATACATATATATATATATATATATATATATATATATATATATATATATATATATATATATCAGTGGCGATTTCTTTAAGACTGCAAGGGAAGCTCAGCTTCCCCTATAATGTCACAAAATTAATGGTCAAATTATGTACTATTGTATTAACATTTTATTGACTAAAAATGCGTTAGAAAACGTTTATCTCAAAGACCAGTTCGTTCAGAATCAGTTAGATATAGCAGGTCGGCTGACTTGATTTTCTTCTCATACATTCCCGTAGCGTCACAGTGCATTTCCCCGTTGAAGCCCAGCGTCCATTGACTTCAATGCGGCTGCTTTGAACGTTTTTTTTCAGTGCTTTGAAACTAGACGGTCATTGGATAAACGCTGCGATTATGTCCCGCCCACGGACGCTCAGCGTCTCTGGGGGTGAATGAGGAGCAAATGAGGAGTGGGCTGGCCTGGACTCCGAGCTTCTGCGTGATGATTGGAGGGTCTGTCGAAAGATTGCATCTCCTTTTGACTGACAGCGATTTTGTACTATAAGGAATCGCTGAAGCTATTCGCGCTCAGTCCCATCGCGGATTTCTCAAGTTCAGTCGAAATAAAAACTGCTGCAACCTATTTCTTTATATTTGCTTGGCGAAATTGCTTGATTTTCATCATACATTTCACACAATTATACACCACATTCCTTGTTTCACTTTTACAGAGTTTAATATTTTTTTAGATCGTTCATTCATTCATTCATGTTAATATTTAATGTAGTAATCAATATATATATATAGATTACTACATTAAATATTAACATGGAGGATGACAATAAATTAATATAAATATATATATATATATATATATATATAGTAATCTTGAAAAATTTTAACATAACATAATGAAACCTTATATTTCTATTAAAATACTTTATAAATAAATAAATCTCCATAATAACCTTATTTAAATTGCAAAATATTTATACTATATAGTAGCATCTGACTAAAAGAAAAAATACATCATATTTTGCATAATAAAACTAAAGCTTTTTTTTTACGATTGTTTGCATTGTGACTTACTTATGACAATAAGGCACATTCTTGTGAATAAATAAATAGACAATTTTATGATGTAGGCCGAAAATGAGCTTCCCCTATTTGACAGACCAGTAGCCGCCACTGATATATATATATATATATATATATTTTACCAACATCTGCGTGCACGTTATTATTCTCTGCATTAGCACTGGTTTGAACTTACTGACTGAATGCTTTCGCTTACTGAATCCTTGGACTTTCAGGAGTTCACGGTGAGCCCAGTCTCATAAAAATGCATATCAATAGCATAATTATTTGATGTGCATATAATAAGCAGTTTTTGCATACATATTATATGCATCTACCCCACACCCTTAATCCTACCTCTTGTGAATTATATGCTGAGGTCAATTTCTGCATATAAATAGTAGCCTACACCAAACAGAAACAGAAAAGCATGACATTGATACACAATTTCATGAGATCAGGTGACCCCTGAGGTAGATTGACTCCTCTTGCATTAATTTATGTAATTTACTGAAATAAGAGGCGCCCACCTCCTGCTAGTTATTTTTTATATAGTTTAATTTCTAATCACCCAGACACTTGACAGATTTACTCTGAGTACCAGTAGCATGTCAGAAGTGCTGGTACACCAGAAGAAATATAGAAGTGCCGATACTGCATACTGGTGTGTAACAGCCCACTTCAAGCACTGGTTGGAGGGTACAGGCACCATTCCACACAGTGATGCAGTTAGTCAGAATGCTCAATGGTGCCTCTGTAGAAGGTCACATGATGGGGTCCGGGGCTCTGGCTCTTCTCAGTTTGCAGAGGAAGTAGAGATGCTGCTGTGCTATATACAGTGCTTTGCCAAGTTTGCATTAAGTAGTAATATAGTGTAATGATGTATACTTTGCACATTCTGTTTATATTCTGAGTTCATCTGCTTGCCTGTACAAAGTTTTACAATTTATTTGCTAATGTGAAACAGATGGCCAATTGACAGGCTTGTGCTGCAGTTCTATAGATGTTTTGCCCTCCAGGTCTTCGAGCTAGTGAAAAGCTATCAATGTATTACACAAACTGCATTAACTGCATACATTGTCCCTTGTCTGTACAGTATTTATATTTTAACTATACCTGTACATTATTTATATTTCTGTGTTTGTGCAGATGCTAATTTAAGTGTTTTTTTTTTTTGCTATTTTTAAACTTTGTACTTAAAAGTATGCCATCTATTTTTCTTTTTTAAGTGTGGCACTGCCTCTAAAATGAGTGTCCATGAAAAAAGAGAAGATGAGGGAACTGCCTCTGAAATGTGTTCTGGATCAAACTACGTGTCTATGAGTGATGAAAATATAAGCAGTCTGCCCTCTGCATCCAATGATATGACAGTGACCTCTGACCGCAGGTAAGGTACTGCCCCATTTTAGCATTGGCATATTCTTTTATCCATAGTGATGCATTCAAGCCTGTCATCAGTGAGTGATGAGTCCTATTTCATGGTACCAACACAGAAGAGACACAGAATCATTTTCCGAAATCTTCACTTTTACAATCAAAGGACAGGGTCATTTCCAGGCATAGGCAAAATTACTTTCCAGACCCTATAACTGAATCACTGTGTTTAATTCCTTATTTGTAGCATCTGTTAAATGAGTCATTTAAATGTGAATTTGTTGTGCATTCAAACTACACAGTATGTAAGTGTAAGTCCATTATGTTTGTCTTTTGTCAGCATCAGCAGGAAGAAACAGAGATCTGAGTCTCCAGAACCCAGTAGCGTATCTGTGAAGAGTGACAGTTCCATGATGAATCCTCCTGAACTCAGTGGTGCAGGGACATCTGACCCATTGTTAGTATAAACATTTACTTTGTTAGTATTTACTTTGTTAGTATAAACATTTATGGCTCCGTGGAATACTCGATTCTGATTAGTCAGTCACCACATTCCAAGGTATGTTATTCCCAGTTAACAACCTGTAAAAACTAATAACACAGGCTAGTCCGGATAACTGCCTTCAGTCGGCACCGTTTGCTTACTGGGTACATTTTTCTTCATGGAAGCTTTGCGTTTAAAATATTAAATATTATAAAATATTAAAACTGAATTCAATATTATGAGTACAATTATTTAATTAATTGTGTCATCCTTGTGTCGCGGACTCGCTCTCTCATTTCATACAAATGCAACTGCTGTCATTTTGCGATGATTGTTTTGCACACAGTAATGTATTATAAGATAACTAACAAACTGGTAAGATTTTGAATTTTTGAACATTTTCATTTTAAATCGATATCTTTTATCGGCATAATTATTTATGTGGTGAAATGTTGTGGTATGACTGGGCCATCTCCCATAAATGTTTGAACTTGCTGCTTCCTAGTAACTGCTTTCTTCATGGAAGCTTTGCATTCAAATAATTTAACTCATATCAATGTTTTATGTTTAATTATTCATTTTTGTGTCAAGAAGCCGTGTAATAAGTGGGATAATGTACATCCAGCCAGTTTCTATTGCAAAATAAAGCCCTTCAGTCTTATGCAAGTGTTATGCCGATAAGCCTGTCAGGCTTTATTTTGTGGGAGTAACTGGCTGAATGTATATTATACATACATTCAAGCTATACTGTATGTATATGTGAAGTGCCTTTATGTTTACCTTTTGTCAGTATCAGCAGGGAGAAACAGAGATTTGAGTCTCCAGAACCCAGTGGTGTCTCTGTGAAGAGTGACAGTTCCATGATGAATCCTCCTGAACTCAGTGGTGCAGTGACCTCTGATCCTCCGTTAGTATAAACATTTACTAAACATTTACTGTAGTGCATTGTAGAATAATATAAAAAGTAAGAAGTAACACTAAATGTACTACGAAATATACAATACATGCAATGTAGACAAATGCAGCATGAAGAGCTTAAATCCTCTCTTGTGTCTAAATGGTTTCCGGTGGTTTCCAACATTCATTGGGTCTCATTTACTAAGCATGCGTAAGCACAGTTTTGTGTATGTAACCTGCGTATAAATGTTTTCATGAACAAATCATGATTCACTATAACTTTCATATTAAAATGTATTCTAAATTTAAGAAAAGTTATAGGAACAACTGAAAGCACATGTTCGCAGAAATCACACTCTCTCCAGTCTTAATTATCAATCTAATCTGTATGCGTTACGGAGCGAATGAGACGTGAAGCGGGCGGATTTATATGCAAGCTTTTATTGAACTGAGACAGAGTCATACACAGGCAGGGTTGGCACCAACAAACAGATACAGTACAGGGCAAAACACAAGAGTAATCCAGGGACAGGCGAGGGTCAATCAGCAGCGAGCGTAATCCAGGGAGCGAGGCAAACAGGTAATCGGAACAGTCAGCCGATAGTCCAAATGAGGGGCGAACAAAGTCCAAAATGGCAAGACAAAGGGGAATCCAAGATAAATCCAGGGCAGGCTGAAATCCAATCTTCATCGAATTATTTCATCATATCTAGTGAAAGAGTAAGAAAACCTGTGTTAGTCTATAGCTCGAGCTGCAAGGTTGCACATCAGGCTAATGAAAGCTCTGTAAACTTGGTCTGTATAAAAGGTGTTTTATTGTGTATGAACAGATTTTGAGGACTGTGCACTTGGAATTGCTCAAAGATCTGGTAAGAGTGCATCATTGTCACATGAGGTTGCGTTGTGTGGAGTTTATTTGACGTGAGTGATGAAAGGCCGTAAGGAAACCATGCGCAGAAAGTCTTTATATGGAGATGATCTGGGCGTGTTTTATGTAAATGACTAACCTCATCATATAGAATACTCCAAATTCACTAACGTTATTATGATTGTAAGAACAAATTCATGCGCATATGAATGTGTTGTGAATTTGGCGGAAAGTTTTTGTGAGAGGTTTGAATGTGCATATAAATACTAATAATTTACACAATTGTAAGTGAATGAGACTCATTATTTTAAATAATATTCTCCTTCTATTTTTCAGCTGTGGGGAGATAGATGAGCTGATCAGGTCTGTGCCATCCTCTACATTTCACTATAAGAATCACATCAGGCAGGACAAAACTGAAGCAGTCCTGCAGACACATGCCCTTGAGACTAAAGACCTGCAAAGAATCAAAGACCATCACAAAACTAGCATGAATAATAAGTACAATAGACTATCTGAGGGAACCAAACTCCAAGAGAATCAAACCCTTCTGAACAGGATCTACACACAGCTCTACATCATAGATGGAGAGAGTGAAGGAGTGAATGAAGAACATGAGATTTTACAGATGGAGAAAACAGACAGAAAAAAACACTCACAAGACACTCCAATCTACTGCAATGACATCTTTAAAGCCTCACCTGAACCAGGATGTGAGGAGAAAGATCAAATCAAGACTGTTCTTACAAAAGGCATCGCTGGAATCGGAAAAACCGTCTCTGTGCAGAAGTTCATTCTGGACTGGGCCGAGGGAAAAGCCAATCAGGATGTAGATTTCATGTTTGTGCTTCCATTTCGAGAGCTGAACTTGATCCGAGATCATCAGTACAGTCTCCACAGACTTCTGCTGGACTTTCATCCTGAACTTCAAATTCTGGACTCAAAGATTTATGAGGAGTGTAAAGTTGTGTTCATTTTTGATGGTCTGGATGAAAGCAGAATCACACTGATGTTTTCAGATGATCAGCAAGTTTGTGATGTGACTGAGATTTCATCAGTGGGTGTGTTGATGTCAAACCTCATGAAAGGAGAGCTGCTTCCCTCTGCTCTCATCTGGATCACCTCCAGACCAGCAGCAGCCAATCAGATCCCCTCCAAATACATCAACCGTGTAACAGAAATTCTGGGATTCAATGAGTCTCAGAAAGAGGAATATTTCAGGAAGAGAATCAGTGACCAGCATCAAGCCAGCAGAATCATCTCACACATCAGAAGAGCAAGAAGCCTCCACATCATGTGCCACATCCCCATCTTCTGCTGGATCTCATCCACTGTGCTTCAGAAGCTCCTGAAAGAAGATCTGAGTGCAGAAATCCCTCTAACTCTGACTGAAATGTACATCCACTTCCTGCTGATTCAGATCAACATGAGGAATCAGAAGTATGAAGACAGAGATCCAGAGAAACTCCTGCAGTCCAGCAGAGAAGTGATTGTGAAACTTGCTGAAGTGGCTTTCAAACAGTTGATAAAGGGCAATATTATGTTCTATGAGGAGGACCTGATTGAGAGTGGCATTGACGTCACTGATGCATCAGTGTATTCTGGGATTTGCACTGAGATCTTTAAAGAGGAATCTTTAATTAATCTGAAGAAAGTCTACAGTTTCATTCACCTGAGTGTTCAGGAGTTTCTTGCTGCTTTCTATCTGTTTTACTGCCATGTAATTAAAAATGTTGACACCCTTAAGTTTTTTGACTTAATGTATGGCTTTATAAAAAATACAGTAGATAAAGCTGTTGCAAGTGAAAATGGAAACCTGGATCTGTTCCTGCGGTTCTTGCTGGGCGTCTCACTGGAGTCCAATCAGAGGCTCTTACGGTATCTACTGACACACACAGAGAACAGCTCAGAGAGCATCAGGAGAACCACACAGTACATTAAAAAGAAGATCAAAGATGGACATGAACTCTCCACTGAAAAATCCATCAACCTGTTCCTCTGTCTGCTGGAAGTGAAAGATCAGACTCTGTCCAGGGAGATTCAGGAGTTTGTGAAATCAGACAAACACTCAGAGAAGAAACTCTCTCCTGCTCACTGCTCAGCAATCGCCTACATGCTTCAGATGTCAGAGGAGCCACTGGATGAACTGAACCTCAAGAAATACAATGCATCAGATGAAGGTAGACGAAGACTGATATCAGTTGTGATCAACTGCAGAAAAGCCTTGTGAGTATTGCAATGAGAAAGGCATAGTTTTTGATGTTTACAAGAATTAATGTCATATTAATTTACAAATGTAATAATTCATGTAAAAATAAATGTAATAAGTAAGGTTAATTATTTATTTACTTTGTTCTAGTCTTTCTGGCTGTAATCTCACTGATCAGTGTTGTGAGAGTTTGTCATCAGCTCTACAATCCTCAAACTGTGTCCTGAGAGAGCTGGATCTGAGTAACAATGACCTGCAGGATTCAGGAGTGAAGCTGCTATCTTATGGTCTGAATAGACCAAACTGTCAGCTTGAGATACTGAGGTTTGTGAACAGAGTTGGAACATTCTGTCTGTAGTGTAGATTATACAAACACTCAGTAGTGTTTATTTCATCATTTGGTCTAACCCATGTGGGGCCTTAATGGAAACTGAGGACTGACTGAAAACTGGCTGGGCCCCAGTTAGGTAACCCAGGTGGCTACCCTTTGTGCTACCGTGCTGGCTGGGTGGAAAATGCCACAAAGTGCATATTAAAGCAATCCAGCCACAGCCCACAGCCACATGTATCTTTACACAAACAAGAATGATATTTCAAAATACCTGTTTCAATGCTATAAGGCAATAGGAGCCTTTAAATCCCTTATAACACCTTTTGACAGAGCAGAAATGTGGCATAGAATTGACATAGGATTTTGTTCTTTGATCTTTTTGTATAAGATTTTAGAATAGTAAAATTAATTTATCTTACAGTTTTGAGAATATCTCTTTAGTTCAGCTATGAAGTCTATTGGTGTCAGAGGGTTGTATTCACCACCATTTTTGAGCATAAAAAACAGTCTTGAAATATCTGTAAATCTGAACTTGCACAGTATGCAAGAGTTGCTTTAAGTTATAATTAAGACCAGTCACACCCACACACTTTCAAAGTATCAGTAACAATGAACTTGCACATATCCCACCTCTTTGTTGGTAAAAAGCACAATTTTAAGTAGCCCTAAATATTTTGGTTAATTAAGTAATTAATTAATAAACTTAATAAATCTGTTAGCTCTCTACTTAAAAAAAAAAATCTGAATTAACCATAAATTTTTCATCTGTAGGTTGTCTGGCTGTATGGTGACAGAGGAAGGCTGTGGTTATTTGTCTTCAGCTCTGAGTTCAAACCCCTCACACCTGAGAGAGCTGGATCTGAGCTACAATCACCCAGGACAATCAGGAGTCCAGCTGCTCAATGACAAACTGGAGGATCCAAACTATAAACTGGAGATACTCAAGTATGAAAAACATTTAACTATTTAACTTTCAACCTACGTCAAATAAAAAAGTCAAAATAGAGTGAAAAGCACCTTTTTTAAAAATATACATTTAGGAAACAATAATTAACCCTAATTTCAAAGACAAGCTTTTGTCAAAATAAGTATAGGTGCACTTCCAAGAATGCTTGGGCACTGCGAAAGGACACCAAGGGCCTCATTTATAAATTGCTGCATATCCGTCATATTTCCTTATCAAAAGATTCACCAAAAACATAGACCTATACACAAAATGAATAAATAATAAACTAAATGTGTTCCACATTCTGAAACAAATAGTTTGTTTTACTGTAAATTAATGAAAGTGTTAATCCTTTAGTTTAACTGTGGTCATGTGAAAAGCCTTTATATGTCAGGAACTACTGTGTAGGAGGCAAGGAACGTGGAGATGAAGGAGAATCACAATTAGCAGTCTTTAATAATCCACAGAAAGGGTAATACAAGGCAGGCAGGACGCACACATAGCACTTCCATGAAGACGTAACACCAGTTTGAGGCTCCCCCATTTGGCTGGACATGGGAACAGGAGCCTGAGGACTGGTCAGCGGGCTTCAGGATGAACTGGCCAGCGGAATTGACTGTGGAGTAACCATTCTTTCTGGGCTGTTGAATGGAAAGGAACTTGGGAGAACTTAGGGGAAGTGTGGGTGCAACTGAGGGATTGGGCTCACTGGAACGGTATGTGAAGGGTCGATTATCCTCCACATCAACAAAGAATAAAATTGGAAACAAAATTAAAATGCAAATTTAACCAAAAATATGTGGTCCTTGGCAGGTCTTAAAATTTGAAAAATAAAACCTCAGATGAACGGCATCACAGTACATATAACACTGAGTCATTATTAATTTAACAAAAATAAATCCAAGATGGTAAAGCCGTGGGTGACAAACTAAGGACACCCTATGATTCAGCTGCTTTTAGATCCACTCCTAGCACTAATACTAGGTAAAACTTGAAGTAATCACTTTCTGTATGACTTTATCAGCCTCTCACATTGTTCTGGAGAAATTCTGGCCCATTCTTCTTTACAGTGTTTTCCAGTTTATTGAGAGAGAGAGAGAGAGAGAGAGAGAGAGAGATTGCACTGTTGGGAGACATTTCGCAGAGAAAAACAAAATCCATATAGCCCGGCTTGTAGGCTACAACAGAGACGAATCAAGACACATCAGTGCTTAACAAAACATTTATTTTAACACAGAAATATAAACATAGATGCAGTATAAACAGGATACCTGTCAGAGCTGGATGCATGGGTGTCACTAGGTCATTTTTAGGCCTATCTTCAGCCTATCTAAAAAATTTCCCCTTTTAATTTCATATGAAAATGGGGGCAGACTTCGACTTCTCCCCATCTTTCAGAGCGTTCTTTTTCAATCCACAGGCTGTGGCAGTGAAGAGTGAGAAACAGAGGACAAGTTGTGTTTATCGATAGATTGTTATAACATCTGCATCTGTGCAGTTTTGTCATAAATACAGTTTACAAAATATCATGGGGCAATCCCCCAAATGACTGCAATAAGTTTAGTAAACCACCCCTATTAGTTAAAACATTTTTTAAAAATATATTTATTATTATTTTGTATTATTATACCCTCATTGGGGGCTGACCCCCTAAAATAAAAAATCCTAAAATTGCCCCTGGCTGGACGGGACACTCAGCATATTACAGACTGTTGAATTCCACAATTTATTAAAATGTCCCATTTTTATGCTTATTAATTAACCTGTAGTTCCCTCAAGAACCTAAGGTGTTCACAAACCCCAATTTAGATAACCCAGTCTTACTGGATCCTCAGAATAAAAACTTTACAGCTTTGGAGTTTACCAGTGAAAACATAAAACATAATGACATCTCTTATTCAAAAACGTACATCTTTCCATTTTTTAATTATTTTTTTTATTATTCTATTGCATTTATTGAAAAATGGACTTCATAGACAAAATTGACAGGTTTTGAGCTTCCAAATAGTACAGAATTCATGAAGATAGTTTGAAAAATTAAAATAATTCTCTATAATAATAATAATAATAATAATAATAATAAAACACCATTGGATGTCTGTTGTCTTTAGTTTTATACTTAACCATGAACATCATCTTATTGTGTTATCCCTTCATATTACCAGTGTGGTGTGTGTTTGGGTTTCTATAGGTTGGGTCATGGAGGAGAGAAGAGAATTAAACCAGGAATGAAAAAATGTAAGTTTTAATAAACACAACCACACATTCAGTACGTGTATAAATGGCAGATTGCTTATCATGATATACATTTATGCATTTTTATATAATAATATTCAAAGAAAGAAAGAATGAAAGAGAGGAAAAGATGACATGATCACTATTCACCCAGGGGTAGCTGTACTTGAAAACTTTTTTGAGTGCTTTATTCTCACTCATTTTACCATGTTATGAATGATCTTGGTGTTTTTTTTTTTCTCAACCACAGACTACTGTGATCTCACACTGGATGAAAATACAGCGGACACTCGTCTTGCTCTGACCGAGGGGAAACGAAGAGTGATCCGAGTGAAAGAGCATCAGCCATATCCTGATCATCCAGAGAGATTTGATTACTATGGTAACGTTTTATGCAGAGAGAGTCTGACTGGACGGTGTTACTGGGAAGTTGAATGGAGTGGAGTGGCTGACATAGCAGTGGTATGTAAAGGAATACAGCGGAAAGGAAACAGTAATGAGTGTTTTATTGGATACAATGAAAAATCCTGGACTGTTTACTGCACAAGTAGCAATTTCTCTGCATTACACAATAAAATAAGCACTGACATACCAGCCCCTTCATCGTCTAACAGAGTAGGGGTGTATCTGGACGTGTCGGCCGGCTCTCTGTCCTTCTACAGTGTCTCTGACACACACACACTCACACACTTACACACATTCAACACCACATTTACTGAACCCCTCTATGCTGGATTTGGTTTATATCCAGGCTCCTCTGTGCTTTTGTGTTAGAGATATTACTGATTCAGAAGTAGTTACAAAGTTAACAGAGGTAGTTACCAGCGTAACAGTAAAGGTACGGTATACAATTGGAAGAAATGGAAATGGTTCCTAAAAAGATTCCTGTATTGTACTGTACTGTTATCCTGTACTGTATCTATTGTTTTTATACTTTTTGTATTTAAGTATATAACTCTGTCCCACAGACAGAACTTCAGGTTCATCTCTGTTGAAGAACTGTGCTACACTACTACCTCAATACATTCTTCTCCTTGCATGACCTTTGGTCAGACTAACTTCTTTTATGTGTTAGAAGATATCTAGTGTATTGGCAAGCCACCTAAACAACTGCTCAGTCAAGAACAAGAAAATCGAACCGATACCAACACATTCCCTTTTAAAAGTGTGTTAGGAAAATTTCTCTGAGATGATAGTGATAGTAGCATTGCTGTTGATATGCTCAATAAAATGACCTTGTACATAAAACGTTGTGTAGACTTTGTTCTTATACCTTGTTTTATCATTTTTGTTATTCATAACTTAGTCTGCATACAATTTCCATATGTATATTTCTATCCAGACATGATAATGTTACATTTAATGGTACAATGAACAAGAAAATTATAAGATGAAATAGATGTAGGATTTTCTCATGTCATTCTTTCAGAGAATCAAATGGACTTATTATGGACAAATTTCTTATTCTACAAAAACTATTTCTGACACTTTTTTAATGTAAAATCACAACATTAATTGGTTTGCATGTAATTTGGCATGTATATATTTTAATATGGAAGTTTTAATTACATTTTTATTAAATTAATTGGGCTTTCATTTGTGATTGCAATGTATATATGAAGTGTGTAGAAATCATCTTATATTTGATCCTACAATCTTTTCTATGTGCATATGAATCAGAGAATGGACACACACACACACACACACACACACACAAATTATGAATGCAGCGCTCTTTCAGATGAGAAATGTAGAAACCAAAAATATCTTAAAAATTGTGCAAAGCTGGATGATTTCAGATCTGCACTTATAGTCAGGAGTGTTGATATACCCTATAAAACTGGGTCATGTTCCCTACTACAATACTACTGATGAATCCTTAGATGTCAGTGGGATTTACATATAGTGCATCTGGAAAGCACTTCATTTTTTCCACATTTTATTATGTCACAGCCTTATTCCAAAATTAATTCAATTCATTGTTTTCCTCAAAATTCTACAAACAATATATATATATATATATATATATATATATATATATATATATATATATATTTTATTTTTTTATTTTTTATGTTTTAAATCTGCACAAAATTATTACAAATCGCATGTACAAAGGAATCTACAGCCTTTGCCGTAACACTCAAAATTGAGGTCAGGTGCATCCTATATTTACTGATCATCCTTGAGATGTTTCTACAAATTGATTGGATACCATCTGTGGTAGTTTGATTTGGTTCAGTTGATTGGACATGATTCGCAAAGGCACACACCTGTCTATATAAGGTCCCACAGTTAACAGTACATGTCAGAGCACAAAACAAAGCCATAAAGTCCAAGGAATTGAAAACTTTCTGCAGTATGGAAGGTTCACAGAAGCATGTAGTCTCTGTTATCCTTAATCGAAGAAGACCAAGAACTTGATGGTCACTCTAGTTGAGCTCCATGATAATATATGCAGATGGGAGAAAATTACAGAAGAACAAAAGCATGATGTCTTCCCCTGCACAGCCACAGTTCCATATACGTCAGTTACCTGATTGTGATAAATGTTCACTAATAAATTATCACTATGTCAAAAAGACAGAAGCCCTCTGGTGCCCAGGGAAGAAGGGAAAAAAAAAAAAAGAAAATCCAGACAAAGGTAATGTGATGTAATAAATAATAATCATATAAATAAACTAGATGAGGTAGAAGTTAGTGAACAAATTTTATGTTGGTCTAGTTTAGAAAGCCTAGTCTAAAAGTTTAAAATAGGGTAATAACTGTCACCAATAGCGCCTCTGTGGCCCTCTCCGAACGATCACAGCGGGAACCTTCGCCCGAGTTCTAGTTCCTACCCGGACACCTTTTTACCCATGTACCTCGGCCAGTTCCGCTGCAGCTGTTTGTCATTACCTCCATTATGTCGCCTATTTAAGGCGCAGACTCACCTATAGACATCGCGAAGTCTTATCGTTCCGTATGGTGGTAATTCCGAGCGTTTTCTCTTGTGTTGGATTTCCTGTGTATGACCCTGGACTGCTTACCCCGTTTCTGATTCCCGCTGCCGGCCATTGTGACCTTTGCTTGAGTATTGGATTGTCTATTGGATTATCTACGTTACTCCTGTTTACTGGTGATGACCCTTGTTTGCTGACGATTCTTAATAAAGCCTGGCAAATGGATCCGAATGTCTCTGACCCCTCATTACAATAACAATGTCTGGAGTTCCAGGGATCCAAAATTTTTGCTATGCATTAGTTGTGAAGTATTTATGGTATTTATGGTATTTTTAGTTTAAATTGGCTCATTTAGTAATGTTTGTATTAACTGGGTTAGTAAAAAATAGCAACATTTTATGTAAAATTGAATTTAAAGATGTAATTTGTGGCGATAACATTAGAAAGGCTTCACTATTATCAGCTTTTTTTTTTTTTAATGTAACATGTAACACCCAATAGTCACTTATACTCCTACTTTTCTCTCTTTAGATGCACTTTTGAAATATCTAGCTATGCAGTTTCTGTGTGAATGTTTGAAGAAAATGATTATTCTGTGAGGCAAGGGGCGTGACAAATTGGCCAGGGCTGGCCCTGGTTTTGCCTGGCCAGAGGAGAACTGTGTTTATGTATGTCTATAGGGATTTGCTGTTCACCTGCAACAACACAGGGGAGTCTGGATAAACCTTAAATCCAGCATAGAGGGGTTCAGTGAATGTGGTGTTGAATGTGTGTAAGTGTGTGAGTGTGTGTGTGTCAGAGACACTGTAGAAGGACAGAGAGCCGGCCGACCAGTCCAGATACACTCCTACTCTATTAGACGATGATGGAGAAGGTATATCTGTTTGCTTTAGATTGTGACAAGCTGAATAACTTCTGCTAGAGCAATACAGGTTCCAGGACATTTCACTGTATCCAAACCAACAGTCTTCACTCAGCCCTTTCCTCCTGATTCCTTTATAAGCTACTGAAATATCAGCTCCCCTTCCACTCCATTCAGCCTCCCAGTAACAGCGTCCAGTCAGACTCTCTTTACACAGAACCTGCTCAAAGCCGTCAAATCTGTCTGGATGATCAGGATACGCCTGATGATCTTCCACTCGTGTCACCTTCCTGTTCTCCTCAGACAGGATGAGTTTATCATGTGCTGTGTTTCCATCCAGTGTGAGATCACAGGCATCTGAACACAAGAAAAGAAAGGAAAGTGAGTATTTTTGCAACACAATAACATTTTTTTTATTCATGTGCCCCAACACACATACATCTTGTTACTGTATAACTTGGCCTTATGTTTTTAAGATAACATGGCAGACACAGGGATAAAATAATGCTCATAATCCTGGAATAACTGGAATATAGTCTGTCAGTAAACAAGCATTCAGCACAGCTGTCTGTGAATGACATCACCTCCCAATACAAACACGCCCCATAGTATAGTCCCGTCCCTGATATTGAATGACAGCTTTCCATGTAGACATCAGAAATTCAAATGCTAGAGGAATTGCGATTCCATTAATTAATAACTATTGCCCACAGCTAAAAATAGTTATTGGTCTTCTGCTAAACTGCTAATCCAATCTGAATCTTTTAAAAAGTCTAGTAAAGTAGAGGAATCACTTTTGTCTCCTTGGACATTCAGAGGCTTCATAGTGGATGTGTTTACATCATCACATTTTGAACAGAAATGATTCGTCAGAAGAAAGCAACTTAATTCCTCTGAGCCAAACAGGAACTATTGTTGATGCTTTGTACCATGTCTATGCCCAGATAGGTTCAAACTGTTACATATTCAACCAATAAACATAAAAAAAAAAAAAACACACACACAAAGTTAAAGTAAAGTGTGTCGTGTGTGCATTAAAACAAAGATAAAACAAACAAACAAAAAAACACAAATGCATGAGTCCACTCTCTGTAAGAGCACATAAAAACTCACAACAAGGCATTTTGATATAAAACAAACCAAAAACAAGGATAAAACAGCGCTACTGTCATGCATTTGTTCCTGATCTCCAGTCTGCTTGCCACCTGTGGTCCCTTTGCCATTTCACATTACACAGACTGTTGCATATTTCCCATCATTCATTACGCTTATGAGCCTTGGACTTCCTTCTCCTATTCGCAGACTATTGTGTTGTGTTGGTACTGAAACTTCAAATTCTCCTGTTTATTATGTTATACGGCACTTGTTGAATGCTGAATGCTATAATAGGTAAAATAGTCCGGAATATTTTTCCATATTATTTTGTTGTTGTTGTCATTTGTTTGTTTTGTTGAAATATATAAATATATAAATAAATAAGAAAAGATTTAACAATTACATTTGCAAGAATTCTAAAATTACATTTGCAGAAAGCACACAATTGCTCAAAATTAGGCTACAATGCTAAACAATAAGCCTAATTAGGGATAGTCAATATCCATTTTCAAATAAAAATATTGCATACAATTAGAAAATGGCCAAACAAAGGTTAATATGGTTTTATATTTATTGTTTTTGTCAATTTGTGTAATTAATGTTACACAATCAATTTGTGTAAAGTCATAATTTTGTTATAATACTTGGATCTGTTTGCTATTTGCAGTTGTTACTATTTTCATAGTGTGATTTATTTATTTATTTTTTTTAATACAGGCATAGTAATAAATAACTGAATTGAAAACTTCAGATTTTTTAAGTTTTTTTTTTTTTTGGAGAATGATCCAGATGACAACTTCAATATACAGTTGGTATGTGAGGGTGTGTCTGTGTGTTTGTTTTAAAACATACATTTTCGCAGACCTGATGAAATCCTGGTCTCTCCTCCATGGTCCATACTACAGTAACACAAACATACCAAATTACAGTGACATACAGTATCCACTGTAAACTACTGCATTTTGTATTGTAATTTATTAACTCTCTTAAAATGTTTATATGTCAAAATCTCAAATGCAATACTGTGAGTAATATCAGGCATACCTACTGAATTTCTAGAAAAACAAAAACAAAACAAACCAAAAAACAAAAAAGGGAAGAAAACACTAGATTTTTCATACTTGAGTATCTGCAGTGAACAGTTTGGATCCTCCAGTTTGTGTTTGAGCAGCTGGACTCCTGATTGTCCTGGGTGATTGTAGCTCAGATCCAGCTCTCTCAGGTGTGAGGTGTTTGAACTCAGAGCTGAAGACAAATAACCACAGCCTTCCTCTGTCACCATACAGCCAGACAACCTATAGATGGAAATGATCAGTGTTAGTATGTTTTTATCACCTCCTTCTTTCTCAAAATACTCAAATGCAGACATGTATATGATATTGTAAGGATGAACTGACTTTAACTGAAATGGAGTGTTTACTGTTGTCCTTTTGAATTATTGACACATTATTTTCATATTTAATATTGTACAGCTGCTTTTACACAAACTGTATTGTTAAAAGTGCTATATAAATAAAGGTGACATGTATGCATTCAGATTTGATTTCTGTTTAGGTGCAAACACCAAAAGGCTCTATTATTATTTGGAAATATAATTTAATTCAGTTAGTCTAAAATGACATCAAATTGTAATTTAATGTGGATTTAATGGATACAATAAAGCATAAATATATAATAGTTTATATAATATCTTTTATTTTAGGTACACTTGCTTAGCATTTCTCATACAAGCATCCTTATTTCCGATAAAAAGTACTCCAAATCACACAGAAAACAAATACAATCCATATATTTGTTACATATGACTGTGTGTTCTAATGAGTCTTATTTTGACATTGTTCATGGACTTATTGGCTGCATCCAAAAATTCATACTTCTCCACTATAGGCCTTCATAACACTTCTATGTTTGAAAAGTGGAATGATAGAAAAGCATTTGGTTCCTGAAGTGGCCAAAGCACTTAATCATTACTTAATTGATTCTGTAGACACAACTGCAGTCTCTTGAGTATACAGATGTTTGTCCAGTTAAGTCAGTGTAACAAGCCCTTACTTTAAGGGCCATCTGTGAATTAGATGTCATAAAGGCGTCATCGGATGCCCATTTTCACAAGTTGATATGATTCTATTCTTGATGAAAAGTCTATAACACATATTGCTTAAAATTCCTCATTGGTAGTATAAAACAACACCCTTTTTACTTTGCCAAAATCAGCTCTGCAAAAATCATCTCTTTCTAAGGGGTTGTTCCTTTAAATGCAAATAAGTTCTGCTCATCCCGCCCCTCTCTTCTCTCTGTGGAAAGATGGTCTTGTTTACATTAGCGGCATTTAGCCCTGTTTAGCCTCTAAACTTCCTAACTACCACGTTATAAGGAAAGGCGATCGCAAGGATTCATAAAAAAAAACGCTTATACTCACTTCTACTGTAAGTGAAGCTGGATCACGAATGATTCGAGTGAACACAGACAGATATATGTAGATCGGGAGGTGCATTCCCTTCACAGACAAACATAATCTACTGCATCTTCAGCAGCTCAGATGTCGGGAGTAAATGACGACCATTATGTTCATTATTACAGACTGGATTGAATGATGGAGAGATCAGATCTCTGTTTGGACAAGAAGTCTGACAACAGCCTGTGCTCCATACAAAAATCTCACTGGATTATTATGATTAATGGCAAAATGAATGTTTAAAAATGTAAACTGATATTTCCTATACACACACCACAACAAAAGACAGACTTTAACTGACTTTAAACCATTTTTTTAGCTGATGAAAATACTAGTGGCCTAAGACTTTTGCACAGTACTGTAAATATATACTTTATTTTTTTATTTATTCATTTTTTTTTCAGTTGGTGCAGTTCAACATGCTTTTCTTTTTCAAAGACATTTGTCAGTATTTTGGTTCCATAATTCATTAACATCACAGGCATCTGAAGCATATAAAAAGCTCCAAACAAACAAAAAAAAATCCAAGGAAATACAATGTAAATTAAATTTTACAGTTGTTGGAAAACATGTCTTCCCTTCTTACCTCAGTATCTCCAGCTGACAGTTTGAATTCTTCAGTCCATCACAGAGCAGCTTCACTCCTGAATCATGTAGGTCATTGTTAGTGAGATCCAGCTCTCTTAAGACAGAGTTTGAGGATTGTAGAGCTGATGATACAATTTCATAATGCTCACCAGTGAGATTACAGTCAGCAAAACTGAAAGAGAGAGTAAAATACATGATAATTAATTGTTAACCTTCTTCTTCAGCTGTATTTCAATGATACCAGCTTTATGTGAGTGGTATTATTTAACACTCACAGAGCTTTTCTGCAGTTGACCACAGCTGGTATCAGTCTTCTTCTCCCCTCATCTGATGTGTTGTATTTCTTGAGGTCCAGTTCATCTAGAACTTCCTCTGACATCTGAAGCATGTAGGCGATTGTTGAGCAATGAGCAGGAGAGAGTTTCTTCTGTGAGTGTTTATCTGATTTCACAAACTCCTGAATCTCTCTGGACAGAGACTGATCTTTCACTTCCAGCAGACAGAGGAACAGATTGATGGATCTTTCAGTGGAGAGTCCATGTCCATCTTTGATCTTGTCTTTAATGTACTGTGTGGTTCTTCTGATGCTTTCTGAGCTGTTCTCTGTGTGTGTCAGTAGATCCTGTAAGAGTCTCTGATTGGACTCCAGTGAGATGCCCAGCAGGAACCTCAGGAATAGATCCAGGTGCCCATTGTTACTCTCAAGGGCTTGATCTACTGCACTTTCCAGTAAACTATAAATTAAATCAAAAAACCTGGATGTGACAGATGTTTGTCTATTGTAGTAGTAAAACACATAGAAGGCAGCGAGAAACTCCTGAACGCTCAAATGAATGAAGCTATAGACTTTCCTCTGATAAATCACAGATTCCTCCTTAAAGATCTCAGTGCAAATCCCAGAATACACTGAGGCGTCAGTGACATCTATGCCGCTCTCAATCAGGTCCTTCTTATAGAACATAATATTGCCTTTCATCAGCTGTTTGAAAGCCACTTCAGCAAGTTTCACAGTCACTTCTCTGTTGGACTGCAGGAGTTTCTCTGGATCTCTCACTTCATACTTCTGATTCCTCATGTTGATCTGAATCAGCAGGAAGTGGATGTACATTTCAGTCAGAGTTTGAGGGATTTCTGCACTCAGATCTTCTTTCAGGAGCTTTTGAAGCACAGTGGATGAGATCCAGCAAAAGACGGGGATGTGGCACATGATGTGGAGGCTTCTTGCTCTTCTGATGTGTGAGATGATTCTGCTGGCTTGATGCTGGTCACTGATTCTCTTCCTGAAATATTCCTCCTTCTGATTGTCATTGAATCCCTGAATTTTTGTCAGACGGTTGATGTATTTGGAGGGGATCTGATTGGCTGCTGCTGGTCTGGAGGTGATCCAGATGAGAGCAGAGGGAAGCAGCTCTCCTTTCATGAGGTTTGACATCAACACACCCACTGATGAAGTCTCAGTCACATCACAAACTTTCTGATCATCTGAAAACATCAGTGTGATTCTGCTTTCATCCAGACCATCAAAGATGAACACAACTTTACACTCCTCATAAATCTTTGAGTCCAGATCTTGAAGTTCAGGATGAAAGTCCAGCAGAAGTCTGTGAAGACTGTACTGATGATCTCGGATCAAGTTCAGCTCTCGAAATGGAAGCACAAACATGAAATCTACATCCTGATTGTCTTTTCCCTCGGCCCAGTCCAGAATGAACTTCTGCACAGAGACGGTTTTTCCGATTCCAGCGATGCCTTTAGTAAGAACAGTCTTGATTTGGTCTTTCTCCTCACATCCTGGTTCAGGTGAGGATTTAAAGATGTCATTGCAGTAGATTGGAGTGTCCTGTGAGTGTTTTGTTCTGGCAGTTTTCTCCATCTGTAAAACCTCATGTTCTTCATTCACTCCTATACTCTCCTCCTCTATGATGTGGAGCTGTGTGTAGATGCTGTTCAGGAGAGTTTGGTTCTCTTGGAGTTTGATTCCCTCAAATAGTCTGCTGTAATTGTTCTTCATGCTGGTTTTGTGCTGATCTTTGACTCTCTTCAGGTCTCTAGTCTCCAGTGTTTGTTTCTCCAGGACTGATTCAGTTTTTTCCTGTCTGATGTAACTCTGATAATGGGAGGTAGAGGACGGCACAGATCTGATCAGCTCTTGTATTTCCTCCCTGCTGAAATTAAAAAGAAATGAGCAACAAAAAAGACAAATACACAGCTGTCACTCTTCACAGGCATGCCGCTGGGTGCTAAAGACTCTGATCTCTTTCTCTTCCTTCTGCTAAAGCTGACAACAGACAAAGTAAACATCATTTTAAACCTATATGTATCAATATGTTTGTCAATCCCCATGTCTATAGCTTAAATGCAACCTTGATTTACATGTATTAATTTAGAAGATGCTTAAGTGCTGTACTAAAAGTATTATGAAATGTTAATGAAATGTAAAAAGAAATAAACAATAAATGTATGGATAATATTTAAGAGAGACAATAACAGTGAAAGTTCTGAAAAGTGATTTTGTGTGACTCTGTGATGAAACATTGCTGATTCACAGACAACCGGCTTCTGGAATTCACTGTAAGTCACTTTAGATAAAAGCATCTGCCAAATGCTAAAATGTGTTTTACCTGGGGTCAGAGGTCTCGACTGCATCACTGAAGATAGAGGGCAAATTCTTTATAGGTTGATTGCAGCTTGATTCAGAAAAACTCATTTTGGAGGCAGTGTCTTCATCTTCTTTTTCTTCACAGAGACTCATTTTGGCACCAGATTCCTCTTTCTGTCTTTAAAAGAGTATTTAGAGATTGCCTGAACTTTTTGTTGAAATTAAAAAAAAAAGGAAAAAGAAAAAAATAGACAGAAAGCATACAAAGCAAGCTGTAGGGTGAGTAAATGATGACAGGATTTTCATTTTTGGGTGAAGCTTGATAGTCATGTTAAGAGTCAAGGGGTAATTTTGGATTCATCACTAAATTTTAATAAACAGATCAGTGCCATCGTCAAAGGTAGGTTTTTCTATTTATTTATTTATTTATTTTTTTTCATTTGAGATCAATTAAAAAATTATGCCTTTTCTTTCCAAGAAGGATTTGGAAATTGTGTTTCATTCTTTTATTTCACCTAGGTTAGATTATTGTAATTGTTTATATATATTGGTCTCCCTCAGACTGTGGTAGCCTGTCTGCAACTAGTGGGGAAAAATGCAGCTATGAGGGTTTTAATACGAAATTAATTACCCTCAAAATTATTTTGTTTGTCTACAAAGTTAAACAAATGGTTTAATTATATTTTTGTTTGTTTGTTTCGGCCTTTGCTTTGTACAGTTGCTATCCATTGTGTGCATGTTTGTATTAAAGTCCTGCACAGAACTGTGAAGAACTGCCACTGGTAAGAAGCCTTTTAACTGTGTCTATGATCAGTCTGCATAACAGTGACGGTACAATATGTATTTTAGGTATGAAAATGACATATTTTGAGTTTTAATATTATATAATCCCCACACCCCCTGTCCCGCCCCGCCCCGTGTGCATCCAGCCCCCACTGTCCTTTTTTGGAAAACTGAAATAAATCACTCACTGTTCTTGCCTAAATAGCATGTTTCTTAAATAAGAATCAGTGCATATTGAATTCAGAGTGAAAACTAGTAATTTTCTTTTTTATTATTCAGCTCCTAAACTGATGTTAAAATGATTACACTAATGTTAAAATAAAATTAAAAAAAAAAAAAAATCTCAACTCACATTTTCTTTAATATTGCACAGCCCTGTATCCCATGATAATATGAAATATGAAAAGGGCAAAATGGGAAGAATTTAGGCCCTAACAATAGCAAAATAATTTCTTTGATGGCATAATTCACTTACTTCAGTAACAATATCATGTTCAGTTGTACTATTGTGTAGCATTGTTTCAGCTTTTAGCTTTAAACATACAGAGTTTAGCTCCAACCAGCTCCAACTCACACCTGCTTGGAGTTTCCAGTAATCCTGAAGACCTTGATTAGCTGGATCAGGATTGTTTGAATAGGGTTGGAGCGAAAATGTGCAGAGTTGTGGCCCACCAGGAATTGCGTTTGAGACCAATGGTTTATGTAGTGCTGTGCTAATTTGGATGCAGTAGAAATGCGATATTCATAACTGCTGTTTTGTGGTGTTGCTGAATGTATCATTTTCATTATATGTGTGCAACAATCAATAATATTGCGTAATGGAGATTGTTTCTGATAGCTCTATGTACACTAACGCCGACCCTGAGCATTTAAAAGCGTCATGGTAGAGAAACATCTACACACATCAGCATATAAATCATTTACTTGATGACTTTGAGTCTTTAGGTAAATATTCAATAATGTAATATACCCCAACGACCAGAGAAAGTCTGAATGCATATCCAAATAGGTTTGAAATCCCATTTAAGGAAGATCAAAACCAGCACATCCTTTCATTAGTACATGGTTAGATGAAGGAAAAGTTACTTGCTTACCAAAAAACGTGCGGTCGTTAAAAACCCAATGTTGGTTTTTCGACTTGAAATGGCGTCGCTTAGTTTCCTGGTCTTTCACTTTCGTTATTAACTCGGTTTATTCGAAGGACAATCACACTCCCTCTAGTGGCTCAGAGCAGCATCTTATTCTCAGAGCAGAACACAGTGTGAACTTAAATTAAACTCAACATGGGAATTAGATGTCAGAATCATTGTGTGGTGTAATATATAAAAATGCTTAATGTTAATATTCACCACTCTGTTGCGTGATAAAATTACTAACACTACAAGTCAAACTCTCAGTATACTTATTTGGAAGGTTTATTTTTAATTTTGATTTTAGTCTGGTCTTTTTAAGAACTTTCATTTAGTCTTGGTAAGAAAAGTTTTAAAGAAACAATTATTTAAATTGGATATTTGTTTGCTTTAAATAAAGTCTGTAACAGTATGTTTTAAAATATGCTTTTTCACATACTGTACTCACATACTGTCGTGACAGATTACAGGTTGGATAACATTCTATGATTTACAGTTTGAAAGGTTTATCAAACACAAAGCAGCTTTACAGAAAAGGCATCAAACAAGTGTCAGCATCTTCAGTTGTTATCTCTGATGCTGTCTGCAGTGTATGATGAATGAATCTCTTATTTGCATCGCATGTGCTTCTGCACTTTATTGTTTCTAATGTGATAATTCGCCAGAGTGCAGAATTCAGTCAGCGATCGCTGACCAAAACTCTAGCGTTTCAGCGATGACTCATCTGAACATCTCTGATGGGCCATTGCATTTATAAAATCTACGGAATTGTGTGATTTTTTTGCAATGTGAAATGCTGGGAAAAGAACCATAAGGCACCATGCACAGATTTACATTTAATGCCGCAATCTACACTTTTCATTTCATTTTCCTTTTATTCGCGACACATGTTCCGCATATTTTTATGTAAATCATATATTTAAATCATATGTTTACATACACCTTGTGGAAGCTTAAAAGGAACAATATGTACATTTTCGACTCTTGAGGTCACACTTTCAAAACAATAGGCTCGTTTGAGCTGAACAAATCTTCGCAGAATCGATCACCGGTGATCACCGCAAGATGCATGCCGGTTAGAATTGTGTCCGAGTTACGTCCGCCTTGCTCTGATGTCATGCTGACGTGGTCGCATACTAACATTGGGAGGATGTCGATTCCCAGGGTGGTTGGTAACAGCTGGACTGTGAATGGACAGGAGCATGTGGAAGGAAGTGACGGATCAGGAAATGAACCAGGAGAGATGGAAGTAGGTGGCGGGATATATGAAAGCTGGGAGTCGGTTAGGAATAATAAACGGAAAAAGAAAAGGAAAAATAAAACCGATGAAAGTGACTCAGACAGGGGATCAACTACGGAGGAGAAGCGGAGGGAGGAGTATGTAATTTTTGCCAAACTTGTGGATGAAGGGGACTCGTTTGGAGGTATGAATCCAATTCAACTAACAAAATCGCTAAATAAGGAAATTGGTGAGATAAAGAGTGCTAAAGTACTAAGAAATGGAGCCTTGATGATTGTGTGTAAGGATGAAAAACAGCAAGGGAAAGCAATCAAAATGAACATAATCAATAGGAAGAAAGTGGAATGTTCCAAAAATTACAAGAAATTTACCAAAGGAGTCATTACAGGGATTCCGGTAAATGTATCAGTTGATGATGTGAAGAGAAACATAACAAATGCCAGAGTAAATGAAGTCAGACGTCTAAAAGTGTACAGAAATGGTAATATGCAGGATAGTCTTTCGGTCATGATCAATTTTGATCAGGAAAAACTTCCAGAAAAAGTGTACATTGGCTTTATGTGCTATGATGTAAGGTTGTATATTCCCCCTCCAATCAGATGCTTTAAATGTCAGAGATATGGGCATGTAGCGGCGGTGTGCAAGGGAAAGCAGAGATGTGGAAAATGTAGTGGAGAACATGAGTATGGTAAATGCCAGGAGGGTACAAAGCTGAAATGTTGTAATTGTGGGGGGGAACACAGTTCCGCTTACAGAGGATGTGAGGTTAGTAAGAGGCAGGCCGAAGTGCAGCGAATCAAGGTTGTTCAGGGAATCAGTTATGCAGAAGCTGCAAAGAAGGTTTCAGGGAATGTGACAGTGGATAAGCAATCAGAAACTAGCAGAAAAGAAATGAATCAAGGAATGAAATGTCAAGGATGTAATAAATTGAAGGAGGAAACTTTGATAGTGAAAAAGAATGATTTTGTAATGTTCATGGCAGAAATAATAAATTGTTCTGCACAGACAAAAAGCAGAAATGAAAGGATTAAAATAATTGTTAAATCTGCAGAGAAATATCTAGATGTTAAAGGGCTGCAATGGGAGACCATAAGAGACTCCCTTACTGAAGAGACACAGTCTTCTCAGGCATGTGCTGGATCTTCTTAATGTTATTGACCATACTACAGTGGAATGCAAGAAGTCTAATTGCAAATGGCCAAGAGCTTAAGAAATATATTGATATGTTAACAGAGAAACCTAATGTAATATGTATTCAGGAAACATGGTTAAAACCACAATTGGATTTTATAATAAATGGTTATAATATAATTAGAAGAGATAGAGAATATGGCAGAGGAGGAGGAATAGCAACATTTATACAAAATGGGATGAAATATAAGGTAGAACAAGTGAATAAAGAATATGAATCAATTATAACTAAGGTATGGACTGAAAGAGGGAGTATAGATATTGTTAATTATTATAATCCATGTGAAAAATTAAGTCAAATTATTTTAGAAGCTGTAGTAGGTTCTTTGCATGACAAAGTAGTGTGGTGTGGTGATTTTAATTCCTATAACACATTATGGGGAAGTAATAATACTGATGTGAATGGACAACTGATTGAAGAATTCATTGATGATAATGATCTGGTGTGTATAAATAATGGAGAGGGAACACGTTATAATAGTACACAAAATACAGAAACTGCACTTGACCTAACATTTGTGTCTTCTGTAATGGCAGGGATCACTACATGGAATGTAAACAAATATACTACAATAGGGAGTGATCATTATCCGGTAGTGACTACGGTTGGTACAGAAATATGCCATGAAAAAGAAAAGAGAAGTCCTAGATGGAAGTTGGAGAAGGCAGATTGGGAAGTCTTTCGAGTAATTTGTGAAAATAGATGTATGACTCTGCAAGAAGAAGACCAGATGGATGTAAATATATTTAACAGTAAGCTAGTTAATGAAATAATTCAGTCGGCTGAACAAACTATACCTAAAACAACAGGAATAAGACATGTAAAGAATGTACCCTGGTGGAATGATGATTGTAAAGTAGCTGTTAAAGTAAGGAATAAAGCGTTTAAGAAACTTAAAAAGCAGCATTCTATGGATGCTATGATACAGTATAAAAGGGCCCAGGCAGTAGTAAGAAAAACAATAAAAACACAAAAGCGTATTTTTTGGAAGCAGTACTGTGATAGTATTGGAAGAACGGTACATCTGTCAGATGTATGGAATATGATCAGGAAAATGGGGGGGATTAGAAGGAAGTATGAGTTACCAGTGATTATAGGTACAGACAAAATGGCTGTCACCAATTTAGATAAGGCTGAACTTCTGGTAGAAACATTTAAGAAAGTTCATAGCTCTGATAATCTTTCAGAAGAAGCAAAGCAGTGTAGGAGTAGCACACCAATGAATTATCCTAATGTGGTGAAGAAAGATGAGATATCAGATAGTTTATTAGATTTGCCCATAAACATGTTTGAGTTTAAAAGAGCAATCAAAACTGCTCGGCAGACTACTCCAGGAAGAGATGGAGTGTGTTACAAAATGCTGGCAAACATGACAGATAATACCCTGGAAAAAGTATTAAAATTATTTAACCTAGTATGGGAAACTGGTCGACTCCCTTCAGTATGGAAACAAGCAATAATAGTACCTATTCTTAAACCTGGAAAAAACCCTTCAGATCCTTCTAGTTATAGGCCTATTGCACTTACTTCTCAATTATGTAAAACAATGGAAAGAATAATCACAGAAAGAATAACATATTTTTTAGAGAGTAAAAATTTGTTGTCTCCTTATCAGAGTGGATTCCGTAAGGGTCGGAATACAATGGACTCTGTATTATGTCTAGAATCAGACATTAGGAAAGCACAGACAAACAAAGAAGTAGTGGTAGCTGTCTTCTTTGATGTGGAAAAGGCATATGATATGCTCTGGAAAGAAGGATTATTAATTAAGTTAAAGTCTTTAGGTATTAGTGGTAGAGCATATAATTGGGTTCAGAACTTTTTATTTGACAGAAAAATACAAGTTAAAGTAGGTGAAGAATACTCTAGAATGCATACAGTGGAGAATGGGACACCACAAGGTAGTGTATGCAGTCCATTATTGTTCAATATAATGATTAATGGCATCTTTTCACAAGTTGAACATAACATTGGAAAATCTTTATATGCAGACGATGGGGCTTTGTGGACTAGAGGTCGCAATATATCATATGTTCATAAAAAATGCAAAATGCAATAGTGGAAGTTGAAAAGTGGGCTAATAAATGGGGGTTTAAATTATCTGTATCAAAAACGCAGGTCATTTGTTTTTCAAGGCGGCTCAAAAGCATACCCCTTTCTTTGAAATTATATGGGAATCCTCTGGAGCAAGCAAAATTTATAAGGTTTCTTGGAGTTTGGTTCGATGAAAAACTTACATGGAAAATTCATCTGGATAAAATTAAGGACAAGTGTAAAAATATTATTAATATTCTTCGGTGTTTATCAGGACGGGAGTGGGGAGCTAGTAGGGCATCCCTACAGAGTATATACTGGGCACTCATGAGATCTGTCTTTGATTATGGATGCATTGCCTATATGTCAGCAGCAGAAACAAACCTCAAACAATTAGATGTACTGCAAGCTCAAGCCCTAAGAATTTGCAGTGGATCATTTAAATCATCGCCGGTATCATCTATGCAGGTGGAGATGGGAGAAATGCCTTTAGGTATAAGACGAATGAAGTTAATGTTGGCATATTGGGTTAACATCCAGGGACAAAATGTTTTACATCCTGTCAAAAGTGTACTGACAGACTGTTGGGAACATAATAAAACAAATTTTATGAGTTTTGGGTGGATAGGTGATGCAAAGGCGAGGAATATAGGACTAAGTCAAGTACAGTACAGCAACACAGTCCCAATATCCTCCATCCCTCCCTGGATATTCCCCTTACCAACCGTTGACCTCAGTATACAGCAGGAAATAAAGGATCAATCCAAACAACTTCCAGTGTGGTATATAGTACGGAATTATATTGAGAGGCATTTCCAAGATTCAGTGTTTCTATTTACGGATGGATCAAAAGACCCGAAGACAGGGTATGCCGGTGCAGCCGTGTATATTCCAATGAATGATTCTTACGTCAAGAAAAGAGTTTCCAATCATTTATCAGTTTATGCTACAGAACTATTGGCAATTTTAATGGCCCTGCAGTGGACAGAAGAAAAGCGAATGGATAACATAGTTATTGCATCTGATAGCTACTCAGCACTGGAAAGCATAAGGTCTGGCAGATCATCTTTTAGGATGGATATAATTAATGAAATATTCCATAAATTGTACAATATAAAGCTTATGGGTATAGCAATTCAATTTATTTGGGTTCCTGCTCATGTTGGTGTAGTAGGAAACGAGAAGGTGGATGTTCTGGCTAAACAATCTTTAAAATTAAAGCAGATAGATTTACAAGTTCCATTAAGTAAAGCAGAAGCTAAAGTGTTCATTAGGAAATATGCACAATCGGTATGGCAGGTACACTGGGATGGTATTGAAACAGGAAGACACTTATATAATATTCAACAACAAGTTGGTGCTGGGAGGAAAGAGAGCAGGAACAGAAATGAAGAGAATATTATAACCCGGCTGAGAATAGGCCATACAGGATTGAATAGTACACTGTTTAAAATTGGCAAGCACCCAACTGGGGAATGTATTCATTGTAGTCAGCAAGAAACAGTTGAACATGTAATACTTCACTGCAGGAAATACAACAATGAAAGATGTCATTTTATTCAGTCACTAATTAAAGCTGAGCATAAAGATTTTTCTATAATAGGTATACTAAAGGAAAAAGCTATATATGATAATATTATTAAGTTTATTAAAGAAACGAAATTAAGTAAAAGAATTTAACCATGTTTTTTATTTATTTATTTATTTATGTATTTTTTGTATTTTTATTTTTTTTATTTTTTTTTTTTTCTCTTCTTTCCATACATGTATCGTAGTATGTTAATCCTATAAGCATGTATCCTGTCCACACTCCAGTCCAGTCGGTGGCGGTAATGCACCTACAAGTTGGTTTGCCAACCGCCATTAAACACCAAAGAAGAAGAAGAAGAAGTCATGCTGACGTGTACCAAAAAACTCTCGCGACGGCCAGGAGGCTGTGTCGGATTGAGCAGTCGGGTGCAGACAACCGTGATGTTGCCTTTCTTTTCTAAAATGTTTTATTTTTTCATCTAATATCATGTGATTATGCGTTTAAATTATGCATGAATATTCCCAAACACGATCTGTCAAAACATCAGTTCATCAAAGAAGAAGCGCTTTGAGTTTTCTGACAGTACAGCAGGAGTTTTTACAGTGATCATCAGTAATGTGAGCTGGAGAGATGCTGGAGTTTACTGGTGTTGTAACGTGGTGAAGGAGGGAAGCCAAGCCACGAAGCTATTAGTACAACTCAAGAAAATAGCGAGGCAGGAGACAAAGTGGAGGGATGTCCGCATTTCACATTTATTCTTAGATACAGACCATACAAGCCAGGTCTCACGGCATATAAACTATTACCTTCGGCAAAATAATAACCGGACAGAACGTTCGGGGTCTGTAGCTTTCACCAGCGTCCACATTACTGGAGTCAAGGAAGTCGACTTGGGGTTAAAAGTGATACGCAGTGATAAAATAAAAAGGGGGCGCCACTGTGTGGCGTCAACTGGTAATGCTCTGCTGTACTCTGGCTGTTACAGTGTGGAGCAGAAACCAAACACAAACATGTGACTTCTGTTTCTCTCACCAATAAACATGAACTAACATTAACCAGTATGTACAGTAATCACAAACCATACAGTTCAATAATATATACATTTATTTTACAGTGTATAAATACGTCTCCAAGTGCCTCCAGTGGTCGGACGTGAAGGAGATTCAGCTGAGATCAAATGCCCTTATGATGAAAAATATGAAAAAGAAATAAACATCTGTGCAAAGGAAAGTGTTTCACTGAAGATGCTCAAAAAATTCATTAAATCAGATGAAGATCATGTTAAAAAACCAAAGATTTCAGTAAAGGACGACACTGAACTCAATCTCTTCACTCTGACCATGACCGAGCTGAGAGCAGAGGATGCTGGGAAATACTGGTGTGCAGTGAAAGACGTGTTTAACCTTCCCATTGAGCTCATGATCGTCATGAAGGATGGTGAGGCTGTTTATTTGGGATAAATCTCAATGTTTCTGTTCATTTTGTTCTCAAACTCCTCATATTTAATGTTGTGTTGTTCAGTGATCACTCATGAGGCGTCTGTCGGAGGATCAGCGTCCATCAGCTGTAAATACATCAGGAATCAAAATCAGGGTTTTTTCTGTAGAGGAGATCAGCCCAATATCTGCATCAGAGACGGAGTTCGTGTTTCATCAAATAACAGTAAAAAAGGCAGATTCTCTCTGACTGATGAAACCTCTGCTGGAGTCTTTACTGTGATCATCAGCAATCTGACAGCAGAGGATTCTGGGAAATACTGGTGTGCAGAGGAGAATTCTGGGTCCTTCATATTCACTGAAGTTCATCTACATGTGAAAGGAGGTAAAACACCCTTTCATTAAAGGATAGAGTGACCTAGAAAGTGTAATATTTATTTATATATATATATATATATATATATATATATATGTATTTATTTTATTTTATTTATTTATTTATTTATTTTTTCAAATTTTCTTGTGCCCCACTGGGAGAAAAAAATGTCATGTTTTCCTGATTTCCTAATTATTTACAAGTAGTAATTGCAGTCCCACAATACCCAATGTTTTAGACAAAACAATAAATCACAGTTTGAGAGCGTTCTGTTTTGTGATTTCAGGTTTTTCTGTGACAGCTGTGGTTTCTGCGGGTTTAGTTCTGCTCGCTGTGTGTTTACTGCTGGTGGTGTTTAAAATAAAATACAACAGCAAACATGGTGAGACACACAAAACATTTTAATAACCT